>PVJS01001051.1:0-106536 GCA_004027185.1 Glis glis | reverse complement strand
AGAGAGAGAGAGAGAGAGACAGGGAGAGAGAGAGAGAGAGAGAGAGAGAGGAGAGAGAGTGCGAGTGAGAGTGCACGCACACGCGCGCGCCCTGAGGCTGGCCGCGAACCCGGGATCCTCCGGTCTCCGCCTCCCAAAGTACTGGGATTACAAGCGTGCGCCACCACGCCCGGCTGTATCTATTTCTGATGCTCTAGGAGGGTATATAAGGACTGAGATAAATAAAGTGGCAACTGCAGTATTCACTGGAGTCCTCCCGAAACTATCTTTTTGTCTCTTGTCTTTTCTCAATCCTCACTCCCTGTTTCAGGGACCATTCGACTTTGCCGGCAGGCTCCGGCAGTGTCCTCTACCACTAATCATCAGGAGCACCCCCTTTCTCTGAGTCATGGTCATCGAAACCTCCAGACATTGCCAAATGTTGTGTGTGGGACAAAATCGCTCCTGGTTGAGAACCACTGCCTTACTGATTTTTTTATATGGACTCTTGCTATGTTGCCCAGGCTGGTTTCAAACTTGTGGGTTCAAGCGATCCTCCCACCTCAACTTCCTGAGTATCTGGGACTACAGGCATGCACTACCACATCCAACTGAGAACCTCTGCCTTAGAAGAAATAACAATCCAGGCAGAGGAAACCTTGAGAGGGGAGTATATCCAGAATATCTGAAGGACAGCAAGGGGGAAAGTGTGGCTAGAATTGAGTGGATGAAGGGAAGAGTAGTAGCTGAGAAAAAAGGGGGCTAGGCTTCTTTGTTTTTATTCTGAATGAAATGGGGAGCCACAAAAAGATTTTGGACCAATCTGTTTTCATTTTAAAGGGGTCACTTTGACTCCTGTGTTGAAAATAAACTGAAGCGAGGTAAGGATGGATTCAGGGAGACCAATTAGTATTATAGAGATCTGAACAAGAGGTGGTGGTGTCTTGCACCAGGGTGGTAGCAGTGTAGTTGATCATTCTGGTTATGTTCTGCAGGCCCAACAACGGGACTTCCTGATGGGCTGGTTGTGAGACATATGGAACAGAAGTTTCAAGGAAGGTTTTGGCCTGAAAAGCATGAAGGCTGCCATTAACTGAGATGAGAAAGGTTTTAGGTGAGGTAGATTTGGAAAGAAGATCAGAAATTGGGTTTTGGACACATTGAGTCTGAGATACTTATTAGACTCTAGGAGGGATGGCTAGTAAGCAATTGTATATGTGAGTTGAGTTGGGGCTGAAGATAAAGATTTGAGAATCTATGACATATAGATTAGATTAAAAGCTACAAGACTCCCAAGGGGAGTGAAAATAGAGAAGTGACTGTATCCTGGCCCTCCAACGTTGAGAGACCAGGGAGAAGAAGAGGGATCAGCCGAAGAGGAGACAGAGAAGGGACAACCAGAGAGCTAGGAGGAAAACCAGAGGAGGCCAGTGTCCTGGGGAATCAAACGAAGAAAATATATGGAGGAAGAGAAAATTACCAGGTATATCAAATGCTGCTAAGAGATGAGGACAGAACTGACTGTTCTCTGTGATTTATGGGAGTTAGAATATAACAGAAATTGGTGGTTTGGGTGACCAACACCATCATATACATTATCATGAAAAAAATCTCTTAATCACTAATGGAGATTTGATCATGGAGAGATGCTTATGGGATATTTACCTAGGAATCAGGATATCTGGAATCTACTCTCAGTTTTTCCATTATGATAGCTTCATGATGTTGGGTAAATCGCTTATGTTTCCTTACATATATAATGTGGCTAAAAAAACATATATGCTACCTACTTTGCAGGATTGTTGAGGAGATCAAATGAAACTACATGTGGATTTGAAACATAAGGTTTGATATAAGTAATGGGAAACATAAGGTTTGATATAAGTAAAGGAAAAAGTATATGCTTTTGTTTATAACTCAAGGGTGGATTGATATTTAATATAGGATGATCTTTTAAAGATCATAGACTTATTCTATGATCATTTTTCTTTAAAAAATTTTTACACATATTTATTGTACATATTAATGAAGTACAGTATGATATTTCCCTACAAGCATATAGCATGCATTGATCAAATCCAACCTCCCTTTCCTTCCCCACCCCACACCCTTCCCAACCTCTAGTGATCACTATTCTACTTTCAGGTTGACTATTTTTAGTTTTCACATATGAGAGAGAACATGTGATACTTGTCTTCCTGTGTCTAGATTGTTTCATGTAATGTCCTCTAGTTCCATCCATTTTGTTATAAATAGCAGGATTTAATTTTTCTTTATGGCTGAATAATACTACATTTTGTATATATACCACATTTCCTTTCTCCATTCATCTGTTGATGGGCACCTAGACTGCTTCCATATCTTAACTATTGTGAATAGTGCCACAATAAAGATGGGCATGTAGGTACCTCTTGGTATGCTGATTTTACTTCCTTTGGATATATACCCAGAAGTGGGATAGCTGGGTAATATGGTAGATCTATTTTTAGTCTTTTGAGGAACTTCCAGACTGTAGATACACATACTAATTTACATCCCCATCAACAATGTATAAGAGTCCTTTTTCTCCACTTCTTCACCACCATTTGTTATTTTTTTGACAATAGCCATTCTAACTGGGCTGAGATGGTATCTCATTATACATCTATCTATCTATCTATCTATCTATCTATCATCTATCTATCATCTATCTATCATCTATCTATCTTATCTATCTATCTATCTATCTATCTATCATCTTCATCATCATCATCATCTATCTATTTATTTTTGCGGTACTGGGGATTGAACCCAGGGGCATTCTACCTCTGAGCTACACTCCCAGCCCTATATTTTCTTCTTTTTTTATTGGTGCATTGTAATCATGCATCTTGATGGATTTCAGGGAGGTAGAAGTATACATGTACACATCGGTCAATTAGCCCTCCCCCAATTCCCACCCCCATTCCCTCCCCCTTCCTTCCTTCTCATGCTCAGCATAGTAGTTGACTTTAATATATTTGTGTATGTACATCCTGTGCATTAGGGTGTTTCCCTCTTCCTCCTCTCATCTCCCTCAGTTAGGTCGCCTTCTTTGCTCATCTGAGGTTTTCTCCATCTTTGTCTGGAGTCCCTCCTATGCCCTATTCTCCCTAGCTTCTGCATATTAGGGAGAGCATCTGACTTTTCACTTTTTGTGACTGACTAATTTCACTAAGCATAATGTTCTCTAATTCCATCCATTTCCCTGCAAATGATGTAATTTTGTTCTTGATGACTGTGTAAAATTCCATTGTGTATATATCCCATGGTTTTCCAATCCACTCATTTGTTGATGGACATCTGGCTGGTTCCATAGTTTGGCAATTGTGATTGTGCAGCTATAAACATAGATACGCATGCATTAGTCTGGTAATTTGGTTTTGATTCTTTTGGGTAGATACCTAGAAGTGGTATTGCTGGGTCATATGGTAGGTTCATTCCCAATCTTCTGAGGATCCTCCACACTGTTTTCCAAAGTGGTTGCACTAATTTGCAATCCCACCAACAGTGTATTAGAGTTCCTACTTCTCCACATCCTCACCAGTATTTGTTGTTGTTTGTGTTTTTAATGATTGCCATTCTAATTGGGGTTAGGTGAAATCTCAGGGTGGTTTTGATTTGCATCTCTCTGATTGCTAATGATTTTGAACATTTTTCATACATTTATTGGCCATTTGTATTTCTTCTTTTGTGAAGTGCCTATTTAGTTCACTTGCCCATTTTTTGATTGGGTTGTTTGTATTTTTAGCGGTGAGTTTCTTGAGTTCTCTGTATATTCTAGATATTAGTCCTCTATCAAAGGAGTAGCTGGCAAACATCTTCTCCAATTCTGCCGGCTCTCTGTTGAGGTTCTTAATAGTTTCCTTTGCTGTGCAGAAGCTCTTCAGTTTAACGCAATCCCATGTATTGATCCTCCTTTTAACATCTTGTGCCTTTGGGGTCTTGTTGAGGAAGTTTTTGCCTGTGCCTATGTGCTGAAGAGTTGGACCTATGCCCTCTTCAAGTAGCTGCAAGGTCTCTGGTCTAATTTCCAGGTCTTTGATCCATCTTGAATTGACTCTTGTACAGGGTGAGAAAGTGGGGTTTATTTCCATTTTTCTGCATGTAGTTAACCAGTTTTGCCAACACCATTTGTTGAAGAGGCTATCTTTTTTTCAGTGTATGTTTTTGGCTCCTTTGTCAAAAATCAATTGGCTGTAAGTGTGCGGATTTGTTTCTGTGTCTTCTATTCTGCTCCATTGGTCTATGTGTCTGCTTTTGTGCCAATACCATGCTGTTTTTATTACTATGGCTCTGTAGTATAGTTTGAAGTCAGGTATTGTGATGCCTCCTGCATGGTTCTTGTTGATGAGAATTACTTTGGCTATTCTGGGTTTTTTGTTGTTCCAAATGAATTTAAGGACTGATTTTTCTTTTTTAAAAAAATATATTCATTTATTGGTGCATTGTAGTTATGCATTTTGATAAGTGTCAGGGTATCAGAATCATGCATGCACACACTGCTCATTTAGTCCTCCCTCAAATCCCACCCTATTCGCTCCCCTTCCCTCCTTTTTGTGCTCAGCATAGTGATTGACTCTGATAAATTTGTGTATATACATCGTGTGCATTAGAGGGTTTCCCTCTTCACCCCTCCCATCTCTTAATAGTACTTTGTGTATGTGTGTGTGTGTGTGTGTGTGTGTGTATGTGTGTGTGTGGTATTAGGGATTGAACCCAGGAGTACTCTACCACTGAGCTACATCCCAGCCCTTTTTATTTTTATTTTTTATTTTGAGACAGGATCTTGTAAAGATTCCCAGGCTTGCCTCAAACTTGCAATCCTCCTGTCTCAGTCTCTCAAGTACTGGGATTACAGGTGTGTGCCATTGCACACAGTTTAATAGTGTTTATTTTATAATATTGGGTCCTCTGATATTAGGTGCATATAGATTTTGTTTTGTTTTTGTGATACTGGGGACTGAACCTGGAGACAGTCTACCTTTGAGCTACACCCCCAGCTCAATTTTATTTCTTATTTGGAAACAGGGTCTTGCCAGGTTGATGAGAGTTTCACTACTTGCTGAGGCTGTCCTCGAACCTGCGATCCTCCTGTTTCAGCCTCCCAAGTACTGGGATTACAGGCGTGTACCACCATGCCCGGCTCTGGTGCATATAGATTTATAATCATTATATCTTCTTGTTGGATTGATACCTTCATCATTATATAGTAACCTTCTTTTTCTTTTATTGTAGTTTTTGTTTTGAAGTCTATTTTTTTCAGATATAAGTATAGCCATTTCTACTTGCTTTAGGTTCTCATTTGCTTGGAAAACCATTTTCTGCCCACATTTTCACTGTGTATTTCTTTATACAGTGAAGTTAATTTGTTGTAGGGAGCATATTATTGGGTTTTGTTTTTTAATCCTTTTAGCCAGTCTGTATGTTTTAATTGGAGAAATTAGTCCCTTTACATTCAAGGTTATTGATAGGTAAGGACTTCTGTCATTTTGTTGATCTTCTTCTAGTTGTTTTGAGTATTTTTTGCCCTTTTCTTCCTCTCATTCATTTTTGTGGTTTGATGGTGCATTGTATTGATAAGGCTTGATTCTTTTCTATTTCTCTTTTGTGTATCTACTCCTCGAGTGGGATTTATAGTTTCACATGCTTCCATGATGATAGTTATCTTTCTTTCATTTCTAGATGTAGGACTCCTTTCAGTATCTTTTGTAAGGCTGGTCTGGATGTCATAAATTCCCTCAGTTTTTGCTCTTCTTGGAAGGACTTTATTTCTCCTTCATATCTGAGGGATAGCCTTGCTGGGTATAGGATTATTAGTTGGCAGTTATTTTGTTCCAGGACTTGGACTATGTTGTTCCATTTCCTCCTGAGTTTCTTTCTTTCTTTTGTTTATTTATTTATTTATTTATTTATTTATTTATTTATTTATTTTTTAATGTGGTACTGGGGATTGAACCCAGGGACATTCTGCCTCTGAACTACACCCCCAGCCCTATTTTATTTTTTATTTTGAAACAGGGTCTCACTCGGTTGTGGAGGGTCTCACTAAGTTGCTGAGGCTGGCCACAAACCTGCAATCCTCCTGACTTAGACTCCTAGGTACTGGGATTACAAGTGTGTGCCACCATGCCTGGCTCTGTAAGGGTTTCTGCTGAGAAATCCATTGGTAGTCTAATACGGGATATCCTTAAATATGACTTGGTGCTTTTCTTTTGCAGATTTTAGGATTTCTTTGTCTTGTACTTTTGACAATTTGACTTTGTCATGATAAAAATCTTTTCTGGTCATTTCTAGTCAAGGTCCTATAAGAAGGCCTCTTGTACATGGGTGTCCATCTTTCCCAAGTTTAGGGGTGATTTTTGCTATTATTTTGTTTAAAAGGTTTTCCATGGCATCAACTTTTTCTCCTCACTTTTAGGTATTACACAAATGTGAATATTTGCTTATTTAATGGTGTCCCATAGGTCTTGGATGCTCTCTCATTCTTTCTTTTTTCATCTGATTGGAATATACAGAGAAGTTCAGATATTCCTCCTTACACAGATGTAGTCTATTGTTGAGGTTTTCAACTATATTTTTTCTTTCACTTATTGAGCTCTTTATTTTCCAAGATATGTTTGATTCTTTTTTAAAAGCCTCTCTCTACTGAATTTCACATTCATACCCTACATTGTCTTCTTGATTTCATTTAGCTGTTTGCCTGTATCATTTTGGATCTCATTGAGCTTTTTTTCCCCTAATCATTCCTTAAATTCTTTATTAGTATCTCATCCATATCGATTTCTTTGGGATATTTTGGTAAAGAGGTATTATGTGCTTTGGAGGTGACATATTACCTTGGCCTTTCATGTGTCTTGTGTTCCTCCATTGAGATTTGTGCATCCATGGCAGATCAACTATCTCCATCACTTTTATGGGGTGGCCGTCTTAGGAAGTGGCTTTCTCCTGATGATGTGATGTGTCTGGAGGTATTGGTTTGTTATGCAGTGTTGGCTTTGATTCTAGCTGATCACCATAGTGTAGTCTTCCTATAGTTTCTTTGGCTGTCTATGCCCAAGTCACCACTTTGGGCATAGCATGTACCATTGTGGAGCTGGAGAGACCCACTGTTTCTCTGGGCCACACAAGAGTGGTCTCTGGGGACACTGAGTGGTTCAGGCTAGTGCGGTGCAGACAGCCGTGGGTGTGGTGCTTACTCTGTGGCTGTTCCCACCCACAGTGGGAGTGGTGACTTCTATTGAGTCATGGGGGTTACCGCAGGCACTGTTGATGCCAGCTCTGCTGCTAGCAAGGGCCTCTGGCACTGGCATTTCCAGCAGCAGTGAGAGGCTGAAGCACTTGTCTTCTGACCAGTTAGTGGTTTTGGCCCAGATGCTACATGGGAAGAGGTGGCAGGAACCACAGCACCCCTGATGTGGCACTCACACCCCGGCCCGACCACAGTGTGTGGCCAGGCAAGGTGCCGGGGGGACAGCTGTGGGAACCATGGTGCTCCTTTCTGCTCACGGCAGTGCACGCCCAGGAGAGGGACTGTGGCTGGTGCCAAGTCCTCTTTGGTCGTGTGTGCCCGCTGGCAGGGTGGAGCTGGGGCTTTTGTCCCCTGGACTCCTTCTGTAGTGGGTGCCTGGGTACAGGGTGTCTGCCAGAGCCAGAGCCACAGAGTCTCTCAACACCCCCTCAGTTCGCCCCTGTGGGCAAGGAGCAGTGAGATCCACAGCGTTCCCTCCCTACCCTGTAGGTAACAGGGGCCTGAGCACGGCACAGTGCAGAGGTGGCAGGGACTGCATGGGCTTCTGCCTTCAGTCTTGGCACCAGTATGAGTCCACATGAGACTGGTCATGCCCTTGGCCTCAGAGGTCAAACACCCCGATCTGGTTCTTCCTCTATTCCCATCTGCATCACAATATTGATCCCCTACATTGCAGGGGACTCAGAAGGCTTAGGTCACAGTCTCTCTGCAGGGCCAACTTGGGTTTAAAAGTCAGCTACCCCTCATTCCAGTGCAGTGGAATGTCTATGGAATGCCAGAGATGGAAACATGCAGGGTTTCTTACCTCTAGAGCAGTCCAAACTCAGACAGTAGCTCAGTCCTCAAGGTGGCTCCTGGTTGCAGCACCCTGGGGTTCACTGGAAGCCCATGTCAGATCCTTTTCCAAAGCAAGGCCACTGTGCAGGTTTAGGTTGCTTATCCAAGTGGGCTTCCAGTCAGCGAGGACTGTGAAACTTTCCAGGGACTCTCTCTTTTACCCTTTATCTCTGCAGAGGGGAGACTTCCCCTCCCTGTCTGTGCAGCCCCCGTGGCAGATGCTGGGGCATTTCATAGCTGTTTCCATGCTGTCTTCTCAGGACTCTGAATCTTAACAGGGTTCCGTCTCTGTCTTGCTGATGTCCAGTGTTCCACAGTCACATACCTAAAAATGCAGCCTCTACACTTGTTACTGTGGTTCTTTTTTGTGGAGGAGGAGATGAGTGCTGGACACCTCTGAACAGCCAACTTGGGTCCCCAAGATCTTTTAATATTTATATATATATATATATACATATATATATTATATATTTATACATATAAATACATATATAATATTTATATATGTAAATACACACACATACACACACACACACATACACACACACACACACACACACATATATATATATATATATATGTATATTACTGAGGACTGAACTCAGGGGCATGGTACCTCTGAGTTACATACCCAGCCCTATTTTATATTTATTTATTTATTTATTTATTTATTTATTTATTTATTTGTGTGTGTGTGTGTGTGTGTGTGTGGTACTGGGGCTTGAACCCAGGGGCATTCTACCTCCGGGCTACACCCCCAGCCCTATTTTTCATTCTTTATTTTGAAACAGGGTCTCACTAAGTTGCGGAGGGCCTCACTAAGTAGCTGAGGTTGGCTGTGAACCTGGATCCTCCAGTCTCAGCCTCCCAAGTACTGGGATTACAAGTGTGTGCCACCACGCCTCAATTTTTATATTTTATTTTAAAACAGGATCTCACTAAGTTGCTGAGGGCCTTGCTAAGTTGCTGAGGCTGGCCTAGAACCTGCATTCCTCCTGTCTCAGCCTCCCAAGTATTGGAATTACAGGCATGTGCCACCATGACTGATTTAGTTGATTATATTTTCATAAAGTTGCTTTAAATAATGTATCATTAAGAGGAAGACCATTGTCAAGCTGGCACAGAAATGAGCACATTCTAAGTTTGGGTAAATATGCTATCACTTGGGCACCTAAATTTAGTGTCTAAGTCACAATGAGTTTTACAGATGGAATTCTGCTTTCTTATTGATGATATGTTAATCAGACATGAAATTAAATAACTATGGACTCACATTTGCAATCCCTATGACTCAGAGATCCATGTAACCACTGCCTGGCCTATAGAACACAGGATTTAAAAAATATTGTCATATGTGTTTTGAGAGCAGGCTGAGTGTCAAGACAGTTGTCCCACCTAGGGAGGCCAGAAATACCTGAATAGGTCATACACGGAAGCATTTTCTCTATGGAGAAGTCAGTTTAAACAGGACCATGTGATACCCAGGATAGTTAGTTACCTCTTCTGCAGACTCTGGGTTGAGGTGAGACTTAGGCTGTCTTTCAATAAGTTTAGAGAGAAGGTCTCTTTCTCTTTCGGAGAGGGGCTGCTCTGCCAACAGAATAACACTTATGTTTTGGTCAAACTTAGTGTCCCAGGAAATGGCTAACATTCAAAGTGTGTTGGAGAATTCCTCTTTGAAATAGGCCTTCAGCCCCTGGTCAAGGAATGGAAGGGATAGGTTAGTAGAACTTTAGGCAATTACTATTAAAGCTTTAAAATAACAGTTGAGCCAGGTGCTGTGGTGCATGCCTATAATCCCCGTACTTGGGAGGCTGAGATAGGAGGATTGCAGTTCAAGGGCAGCCTCAGCAACTTAGCGAGACCTTGTTTCAAAATAAAAAATAAAGGCCGGGCGTAGTGGCACACGCTTGTAATCCTAGTACTTTGGGAGGTGGAGACCGGAGGATCGGGGTTCGCGGCCAGCCTCAGCTCTCTCTCTCTCTCTCTCTCTCTCTCTCTCTCTCCCCCCTCTCTACTTAGTGAGGCCCTCCGCAACTTCGTGAGACCCGGTTTCAAAATAAAGTATAAAAAATAGGGCTGGGGGTGTAGCGCGGAGGTAGAACGCCCCTGGGTTCAATCCCCAGTACTGCAAAAAAAAAAAAAAATTAAAAGAGGGGTGGGGGTATAGCTCAGTGGTAGTGCCCCTGGGTTCAATCCCTAGTAACACACACACACACACTCCAACACTGCTACTATCCCCATAGCAACAAAACCCAAAAAATAATAGTTGAAAGGAAAGTGGGACTTGATATTTATCATCCTCACTTCCCCTCATGAACAATTCTGGTGAGATTTATGTATTAACATTGAATATCAATAGAAAGCTGCAATGCTGTCCTTATAGGAGGACCGTTTCCCTCTGGAAGTGTTGTACGCATTTCGTTATATGCACACACCACAATAGAGAGGTGCGTGTATTTTGTTGCATGCTGCACAGGAAATTTGATAGGAAAATCCTCTTCCTGGCCTGGCAATAGGAACCAAAGGCCACCAGTGGGACTCAAATAGATTTGAAATGTTGCAAGGCCTCAAGCATTTATTATCCTGGGGAATGGGGTCAAAGTCACAGAGAAAGAGAAGAAAAAAGCTGTGAGCATGTTCTTAGTACCTCATAAAATGATCTTAGAAAGGTGGGGTTGGAGTCCTGGTTCAGGTCCCTGGCAGTGATGTGGGCCAGGCAGTGGATCAACAGCAGAACCAAGCTTCCCACAGATGCCAGACACTCTCTCAACAAACAGTGTGTTTTCAGCACTCTGAGTGGAGACAATACCCAAGCACAGAGATGTCAACCTCAGGGAACATTTCTGCTGCCTCTTCCTTTTTCTAGATTTATATGGTCTAAAATAAGACTCTCTGGGCCTAGTGGAAATTTACGGAAGGGAAGATTCAGAGGCCAGGAAAAAATATTGTTTTAGTTTCACTGTATGAATAAGTCATTTTGCCCACTGTCTCCCAATTTTTCCTGCTGCTTCCATCTTAGAGAAAACAATTAGAAATTCAGAACTAAGTTATCCATGTATCTCGGTCTCTGGGTAATATCCTCCACGCACTGTTTCCTTAAGCAGTGCTTTTCAAATTTCAGTGTGAATGAGAGTCAAGGAGGGTGTGATTTTATTGTTGAGAGTGTTCTAGAACTTCTGATTCTGTGCGCTTTGGGTGGGGCTCAGGTATTTCCATTTTTTTAAAGATACTTTTTTCAAGGTGCATTGTAATTGTACATCATAGTGAGATTCAAAGTGATACAGTCATATGTGCACACTCATCACTTGGTGCATTTCCTTCCACACCCCACCTGCTCCCCCTCCTCCTTCCCCTGCACATGCTGGTGAGATTGGTAATGACACTTTCATATAAGGACAGAACATTTTTTTAACTGTTTCCTTCCTCAGTCTTCCTTTTCCCCTCCCCACATCCCTTCCACTATTCTGATCTCTCTCCTTATTTAGCCAAAGTCCCCTTTGTTTTCTATTTTGTCTTTAGCTTCCACACATGAGAGAAAGCACACAACCCTTGACTTTCTGAGACTGACTGATCTCAGCATAATATTCTCTAGTCCCATCCATTTGCCTGCAAATGACATAATTTGTTTTTCTTTGTGGCTGAGTAAAATTCCATTGTGTATATATACCACATTTTCTTTATTCATTCATCTGTTGATGGACACCTGGTTTGGTTCCATAATTTGGCTATTGTGAATTATGCTGCTATAGACATGGGTATGCATGTATTATTATATAATTCTAACTTTAAAAAAAAATTTTGTGGTACCAGGGATTTAACTCAGGGACATTCTACCTCCGAACTACATTCCCCAGACCTATTTGTTTTTTTTTTTTGCGGTACCGGGGATTGAACCCAGGGGCGTTCTACCTCCGCGCTACACCCCCGGCCCTATTTTTTTATACTTTATTTTGAAACCGGGTCTCACAAAGTTGCGGAGGGCCTCACTAGGTAGAGAAAAAGAGAGAGATGGAGAGAGAGAGAGAGAGAGAGAGAGAGAGAGAGAGAGCTGAGGCTGGCCGCGAACCCAGATCCTCCGGTCTCCGCCTCCCAAAGTACTGGGATTACAAGTGTGCTCCACCACGCCCGGCTCACCCCAGACCTATTTTATTTTTATTTGGAAACAGGGTCTCACTAGGTTGATGAGAATCTCACTACTTAGGGAGACTGTCCTGGAACCTGCAATCCTCCTGTTTCAGCCTCCCAAGTACTGGGATTACAGGTGTGTGCCACCCTGCCCGGCTCTTATTCTAACTTTAATTCTTCTGGAAAGATCCTGAGGAGTGGTATAGCTGGGTCATATGGTGGTTTCCTCCTTAGACTTTTGAGGAAACTCATACTGATCTCCATAGTGGTTGTATTAATTTACAATCCCACCGACAGTGTATAAGAATTCCTATTTCTCTACATTCTCACCAGCATTTATTCTTGTTTGTGTTATTTTTCTGGTTCAAGAAGTTGAACCCAGAGGCATTCTACCTCTGACTTATGCCCCCATCCTTCCTTACTTTTTATTGTAAAGCAGGTCTCACTAAGTTGCTGAGGGTCTCACAGACTGGCCTCGAACCTGTGATCCTCCTGTCTCAGCCTCCCAAGTATTGGTATTACAGGCGTGCACCACCACACCTGGCTTATTGTTTGTATTCTTGATGATTGCCATTCTAACTGGGGTTAGATGGAATCTCAGTGTAGTTTTGATTTGCATCTCCCTGATTGCTAATGATGTTGAACATTTTTTCATATATTTGTTGGCCATTTTTTTTCTTTTGAGAAGTGTCTATTCAGTTCAATTGCCTATTTTTAAAATTGGATTAGTTGGGTTTTTTTGTGTTAAGTTTTTAAAAAGTTTTTTGAGTTCTTTGTGTATTCTAGAGATTAGTTCTCCATTGGAGGAGTAGCTGGCAAAGATTTTGTCCTGTTCTATAAGTTCTATCTTCAGACTCTTCATTGTTTCATTTGCTGTGCAGAAGCTTTTTAATTTGATGCCATCACATTTATTGATTCTCAATTTTATTTCTTGAGGTTTAGGGAGCTTATTGATAAGTCTCTGCCAGTATCTCTATGTTGGAGAGTTGACCTTATGTTTTCTTCTAGTAATTGCAAAGTTTCTCATCTAATTTATATTTTTTTGATCCATTTTGACTTGACTTTTGTGCAGGGTGAGAGAGAGGAGTCTAATTTCATTGTTCTCCCAAAACCATTTGTTGAAAAGGTTATATTTTCTCCAGCATATGTTTTTGGCCCCTTTGTCAAAAATCAGTTGGCTCTAAGTGTGAGGATTTGTCTTTGTATCTTCTGTTCTATTCCATTGGTCTATGTGTCTGTTTTATGTAAATACCATGCTGTTTTTTTTTTTTTACTATAGCTCTGAGGAATAATTTGAAATCAGATATTGTGATGCCTCCAGCATGGTTCTTATTGCTAAGCATTGCTTTGGCTACTCTGGGTCTTTTGTTCTTCCATATAAATTTTAGGATTGTTTTTCTACTGCTGTGAAGAATGACATTTGTATTTTGATAGGAATTGTATTGAATATGTAAGATTACTTTCGGTAGTACGGCTATATTCTTTTTTTCCTTTAATAAAAACAATCCCACAGCATTTATTGTCATCTGGTGATAACATAAGGGTAACCAAAACAATATGAACAAACGTTTTAGAACCATACTCTCAGCAAAGGACACCTAAAAAAGGGGGTTGCCTTCTCTACAATTTCTCACTTCATTGATCATTTCTAGTTAGAGACACTTTGTAGTAGCGTGATGTTATCTCCTTTTAGCATGATCTGACCCAGTTGTTTTCTTGACTTTGTTTTAGAATGAATCTCTTCTGCATCATCTAACATGAGGTTCATGTACTCATCAAAACCAATAATACAGCCCTCTATCCGCATATTCACTTGCTCATAGAGCCACACCTGAATCCAGGATCTATTTTGCAAGTATCTGAAGATGACACTGATGGGCTGCACCATCGCCTTCTGTGCCTTTTGGCTCTGGCCCTGGTATGCCATGGTGGAATCTCACAAAGGCCGTACCAACCAGCATGTTACCTCTGAAAGCAACTTCTGGAATTCTGGCTATATTTATTCTGCCTATCCAGAACATGGGAGACCTTTCCATCTTTAAGTGTTTTCTTCAGTGTTCTATAATTCTCTTTGTAGAGGTCTTTTACCACCTTGGTTAGATTTATTCCTAAGTAGTTTATTTTATTTTTTAAAGCTATCATAAATGGTATTGCTTCCCGGATTTCTTTTTCAGTGGATTTATGGTTGGTGTATAGAAAGGCTATTGATTTTTGTAAGTTGATTTTGTATCCAGCTACTTTACTGAATTTGTGTATAAGTTCTAGAAGTCTTTTGGTTGAGTTTTTGGGTCTTCTAAGTATAGGATCATGCCATCTGCAAACAGTTTCAGTTTTTCTTTCCCTATTTGTATCCCTTAATTTCCTTCTCTTGCCTAATTGCTCTAGCTACTATTTCAAGAACTATATTGAATAGTAGTGGTGATAGTGAACATCCTTGTCTTGTTTCTGATTTTGGAGGAAATATTTTCAGTTTTGAGGCATTTCCATTTTTACCAAAGTCCCCAGGAGGTTGACACAGGAGGTCCAAGGAACACAGTTTGAGGATCACTGCCTTAGAGGGCTCTCAGGCTTTCTTTGTCTTGCATGCTTTTATTGTAATCAGGTTCTTAGATCATCTATCTTGCAATGATTTGAAATAACTTCCTTGTTCATTCTCTTGGGAAGCACTAGATTGGCATGGGAAAGCTTAGGTGATTGGAATCAATCTGAGATCAGTCCCTTGAATCAGCTGTAGGTTAAGAGCATGAGTTTGGTGTCAAATACATTTGGACCTGAGTCTCAACTCTTGCTTACACCGTGCTCTTGAGCAAGTTGTTTAGCTCCTCTGGACCCCAACTTATCAACCCATAAAATGGAGATAACAAGAATATCTACCCCATAGGGTTTCTGGAAATTGTAAATAGATAAAGCATGTAAGGTACATGGCTAGAGCCTGGCACACATCACTTAGTAAATCCCGAGTTTGTTTTCCCATTAGTAAAATGGGATCAAATTCTTGCTTCTTCCTGGAGTTGTTCTGAGGATCAAGTGAAATAATGCCCGGAGAGTACTATGGATAGGGCTTTTTAAAAAATTAAATTCCTTAATGATCTACTAGTCAAGTATAAACCAGCCGGGCGTGGTGGCGCACACTTGTAATCCCAGTACTTGGGAGGCGGAGACTGGAGGATCGCAGGTTCGCGGCCAGCCTCAGCTACTTAGTGAGGCCCTCCGCAACTTAGTGAGACCCGGTTTCAAAATAGAGTATAAAAATTAGGGCCGGGGGTGTAGCTCGGAGGTAAAACACCCCTGGGTTCAATCCCCGGTACTGCAAAAAAAAAAAAAAAAGTATAAACCATTTTCTGGTCTTCTAGGATCATTGACCAACTCAGTCCAAATACACCAGCTTAGAGTTACCAGCAATGTATTTCCAATGTACATATTTGAGGGAACTACTAGAACAATTTAGATGTTTTCCTGTAGAAAGATGCTGATTGTGTAAGATTTCCTAAAGCTGGAACCGGGACGCTTACGGGAAATACCAGTTTGGAGCCACTGGCTTTGGTAATGACAGAGATCCATCGATGGCGCTCAGCCATTGTGCTGCTCTGGGCACAAGCCAGGACATATTCACTCTGCTGATTAGAGAAAGCTCTTACATGCTGACATTTATTATGCTCTAGCTAAATGACTTATTTCCAAGGGGGAATAAAATATGTCAGGATCTGAAAGAGAAAAATGTTTTCTAAAATTTGTTCCTTTTGCTTCTGCTTATCTTTACTAGACTCCACAATTCAATAACCCACATCTGGGAGTGAATTTGCAGTACCTGATAGAAGAGGGAACCCTGGAAGGCATTGTCTGAGGCTTCTGTGGTAGGAGGTAGAGAAGCAATCTGCAGGATGATTTCTGGAGCCTGAAGAGAATGACAAACACACAAAACCCAAACCCATTCTTTTGCTAAAAATTCTCTTACATCTCATTTACATAGCATCAACCAAATTAATGGGAAGTAAATGCCTTGGAAATCAATTTCAGTTGAAATAGGGTAAGGGGGTTCTATATACACTACAAAAAATGGAAAGGAAAGAATACTAATAATGTATTTAAAATTTATGCCAACTATGACAGTTTACTACTTTTTAAAATTAATGTACTACTTCTCTTTCTAGACTGGTAGTCAGGCAGGAGGGCTCACAAGCCACATCGCCTGGATTCTCACCTGGTTCCACCTTTCTGCCTGTGATCATGGGTAACTTTACCCAACTACTCTGTATCTTTTCCCCTTAATTTTAAAATTGGGAAAATAATAGTATCTGCATCATAGGGGTTTGGTAGAGATTAAATGAATTAATACAAATTATTAGAACATGATTTTGTATCTAGAAAGTACTTAATGCTATCTGTGATTACTATCATTCAAAAGGTCTACTTTAGATTGGTGAAATAACTCCCATCAGTGCCCTCAAGGGAAAGATTAGAAAGTTCACCACTCTAGGTGCTTCTGCCTCAGGAAGATCCACTGCCTCAAGGCCCCTTCCTGGTCACCCTGACCTCCTCAGCTCCCCAGAGAGGTCAGAAACCAGACTTACATGAAGCTGGGGAATCAGGAAGGTGCAGGATGGAGAAGCCGTACTGGTAAACCACAAACTCCCTTGTAGAAAGGTCCGTGGTGTTCACGGTTATCAGCTCTTCCTTATGCATTGCCTGAGGTTTTAGGAGATCCTGCAAAGAGCTCTTTGGATCTGCAGAAATCAAGAGAAACCAGTAATGATTTCACTGACTTTTTTGTACAGTAGTGATATGCTAACAACAGCGGCAACACAACTCAGCTAAGGAAAAGGTTTACTTGCATCCATCCATCCTTCCATGCTGTATATACACTGTGCTATAGGCCCCTGCCCACTGTCATGGAAAAGTGATTTAGTCTCCGTCAGTAGGAACAGAGGAGCCAGACGGAGGGCCCAGAGGGGAGATGGCAGCAGCGTTTCTTCTATTTCATAGAGTTGTTTAGATAATTAGATGTACCGCCCTCAGATCAGTGTCTGGCACACAGTGAGCACAGTGAATGTTGGCTGTACTAAAAATCTTACTTCCATGAAAAATTGTCTCTAATGGGCCTGTAGACAATTCTAAATGGGTATTTAGACATTTATATTGTTTTTTTTTTCCAGAGAGGATGATGAAAAATGGTTGGATAGCTAGGTATAGGAAAGCGAGCTGAATCGGCAATCAAAAGACTTATGCTCTGGCCCAGGTTTTGTAAGACCCTGGGACACTCACTTAACTTCTTTGAGCATTGGTTCTCCATCTATTAAAAAAAGGAATAATATTTCACTGTCTTATAGAATTAGAGCTGGGTTTTCCAAGTATAAACAAAACTATGTACGTAAAACTGCTTTCAGAATGAAAAAGTCAGTATCACTGGAAGCAGGTCGAAGTGGATGTGGGAACCCTTGAAGGAGAGCCCATCTTTCTGCCCATCTTCTTCTTAGTTCCCATCAAAGGGAAGAGGAATTAATCACAAGATAGGTCAGGTTACAAAGTCAGTAAACTTTTTCTGTAAAGGGCCAGATAGCAAGTACTTTAGCTTTGCAACCTAACAGCCAAAATTAGGGTTCAAAATGTGTGTTCCCTATCATCATGGTACAAGTGGGGCCTCATTCTCCCACAAAGTCTTTCCTTGCTTCTTTGATCTGCAGCGATCTGTCCTCCTGGGAACTCCCCAGAATGTGTTGCCACATCTCTCTTTTGGCACAGCCCTTATAGTATTAGTTTTTCCTACAGAGAAGTAGATTCAGAGTGTAAGCTCTGAGAAAAGAAGGACTCCCTGGGACTGAATTCCAGCTGAACTCCAGGTTAGCAACATGATCTTTGACTACATACTTGACCTACCCAGAAGTTTCAGTTTCCTCATCTACTGTAGCCTGCATCTATAGTGCCCGAGCCCTAATGATAGTATTAGGACTTATCAAAATGTGACCAGAGCTGGGCATGGTGGTGCAGGCTTGTAATCCCAGTACTTGGGAGGTTGAGACAGGAGAATCGCAGGTTTGAAGTCAGCCTCAACAACTTAGTGAGGCCCTCAGCAAGCTAGTGAGACCCTATTTCAAAAATAAAAAGTAAAATAGGGCTGGAGGTATAGCTCAGAGGTAGAATGCCCCTGGGTTCAATTCCCAGTACTGCAAAAACCAAAAACCAAAAACATAACAAAAAACATGACCAGGGTTGGCAGCAGAAGGGAACACTGGGCTGGACGAGTCACCAGCATTGCCTGCTCTCGGCCTCTGATCCTCCAGTCCTAGGCCCTGGCCTTGATATCGCCGTAGCACTGCAGTGAGGCTCTTCAGGAATGGGATCAGCAGGGGGCAGGCAGCAGCCTGGTCCCTGACAGAAGTAGTGACTGTTCCATAGACTCTGTCTCCAGGGTAATTCTCCAAACATACAAGGGTTCCTGAGGCAACAATCTAGGATGAAATAGAACTGAATTCCACACTTGGTTCCTCCCATCTCACATGGTTGCTTGGGGAGTTTCTAAAGCCCCCATCCAAGATGGAAGTACAGAGCTCTTTGGCCAAGTCCAGAGGTCAGTACCTGGGTATGCAGGAGCTGAAGGCAGCTCAGCTCTCGTTGGTACTGCAGCTGACCCAGGGCTGTGTCCAGGAACCTCTGTTTCTCCCTCACCATCTCCTGAAACTCATCAGAGAGATGCTGTAGTACCTAGAACACAGGAAATACAATGTCCAAACAAAAAAAGACCTTCTCTCTCTTTCACCTGCTCCCCTCTTAGCCCATTCCAAGGGCTCACCTGCCCCTGAAATATTATATGGCCTTGAAGAAGCACTCGATGGCATGGGAGGACGTGTTCATCCCGCAGGGATCCTTGTTGCCTTACCTGCCTGGCAAAGCACCACACTTGTGGCCTCTGATTCCTACTCTGCTGTAGCCACAGTTCCTCCTCCTGGCCCTGCAGCTGTCCAGATGCTTACCTGAGCTTTCCCGCCGCCTGTTCCACACTCTGCATGACCTTCTGCATGCCCAGCACTACCTGCACCTCCTCTTCCCACTCCTCTTTGCTGCAAAGGACAGAGAAAGGGCCACATGGCAGTGTCTACTATTGACAGTAGGGAGGAAAAGAAAAGAAAGTAGTTTATTGGAGCCAGGGGACCTGCCAGGTGTGAGCCAAGGCCTGCCCGGGAGCCTGGGAGACATGAGCACATTCAGAGGGGTAGAAGGGGCTCCCCCCACCCCCAAGGACTGTGGGTGGTCGCACCACTCCTAGCAGATTCCTGCTGCGGGCATCTGGACCCAGGGGCGCTTTCCCACCTTGAGCAGGCAGGCTCCTCTCTGGGCCTCTGAGTGTGCTCAGGGCTCTGCCTCCTGCAGGCAGCAGGCCTCCAGGGCCACACAGGCTTCCTCAGCAGCCATCAGCTACACAGGATGCACGATGCAAAGGAAGGAGCATGGAGGGAAGGCAGAGGCTCTGGCTGGGCCACCTCATGTCGCCCACCTCTTCCCCTCCATCCTGCTGAGGCACTTAGGGGTAGCCAAAATCTAGGGCCTAAGCCTCCTTAGGAATCTTGGGACTGTGTCTGCCCTGAGATGGATTCCATTCCTGTGGCCAGGATGGGATGACAAGGACTCCAAACAATTCAAAGAGAAACCTGGGCAGTCTTGGCAGATGGGCGGGGACCTCGAGGGGGCCCCTCTGCCTCACCTGCATCTGAGGTCATTTCCTGGAGTGAAGCAGAGATCCTGGCTCAGTTGCTTCAGGAATTCTTCTAGTCGCTCCTCCTCCTGCTCTTGGCCAGCACTGCTGCCGGCCCTTAGTGCTGGCTCCAGGAGGTCCTGCTACAATGTCCACCCTATTTAGGCTTCTCTAATACAGCTCCACATGACCTGGCTGTAATCCCCCAGGCTTCTCCTGTTTCCCCTGGGCATCTGTGACTAATCTTGGTCAGGCAGTTGACTTGGTTGCAGATTAAAAAAAATAATAATAACAACCACACACATCCTTCAAGCTCCCAGTCCCTCCCTCCTTCCAGCACCTGGCTTTGCCAGGGTCCCCTGTGCCTCCTGTCCCTGGCTCTCTTTGGGGAGGCCAGGGGAGATGGGCAGGTGGCAGTGGAGAATAGTTGTCACCCCCTCATTTGGCTCCTTCATGCTGATCTGTGAAATGGTGGCATCAGGGCTCGAATTTAAATTTCTTGGCTTCTAACAAAAATCTCTTATCACATATCCATCTTTGCTCCTGAAACCATAACTAGACTTAAAATGTATGGCAAGATCCTTAATCATTTTTGTTTTAGATGGAGATCTGCCAAAGGCTAAATTACTGCAATAACCTCCTGATGGGGTTTCCTGCTCTGGCCTGGCTCTGCTCCCATCCATCCTCTGCAAGGCTGCCAGGGGGAACTTTCTAGAATGCTGATTATACATAAAGGAGGCATGCCAACCTGTTAACAGTGGCTGCACTTGGAGGGGAGACTGGAGGAGAGCCAGGAGTGTCTAGACGGGGGCAACTTGTGGGCACTGATGGCAGGTGGAGGAGACAGAGTGGGAAGGAGGGCTTTTGCTTCTTCATTTATGTACTTTAAATATGTAGTAGGCTAGCCGGGCATGATAGCACATGCCTGTTATCCCTGTACTTGGGAGGCTGAGACAAGAGGATCTCAGATTCAAGGCCAGCCTCAGCAACTTAGCGAGGCCTTCAGCAAGACCCTGTTTCATAATAAAAAATAAAAAAGGGCTGGGGATGTAGCTTGGAGGTAGATTGCCCCTGGGTTCAATCTCCAGTACCCCCCCATGTAGTCGGCTAATGAGTAATTTTTATATTGTTCCATATTTTACAAATTTAAAAGTCTTAAAAGATTGATATCTGATCAAATCACATGCCTGCTTAGAATCTATCATGGCTCAGCAGGGCTTTCATCATTGAAGTCACATTTCTTGGCCACTAAGCGCATAGGTTGTTCATGATTTGTTTCCTCTCTGCTGCCTTTGTCCCTCTGTCTTCCTCATTCTCCTGGAGCATTTGTGGTCTCAGTCTGCCATCTTCGCACTTGCTGTCCCGAGGGCGGAATGGCTTTATCTGCCTCCGCCATCAGGTTTCAGCCCAGGCGCTGGTCCTTGGAGAGCCTTCCCTGAACCTCTGTGTGATTGAGATGCTCCTCCTTTGAGGTCCTTTCTTACCCTCATAAACTCCAATCATGGTTGGAACCTATGGCCTGCCAGTTCCCTGGGGAGAGGGGCCCTGTCTAGTTATCTGTGCATCTCACCCCCTAGCACATCGCCTGGAACCTGGAAGACTCTCAGCACGTGGTTGCTGAATGAATGAATGAACAGAATAAACTCCTACATACCAGACTGGGGTCCCTCACTCCCCGATGCAAGGCCTCCAGCACCTGTACCACAGGCACCACTGCTCTGGTCGAGGGATCCGTCTAAGCACCAATGACAGGACCACGTTCCCTAGTCAAGGGATCTATGGTTTGAGCCCCAATCAAGATTGGAACAAGACTTGCGGGATGCCAAGCCTTCCACTGGCTTTAGTAACTAGAGATGGGGGAAGGAAGAAAGGAAGGAGCAGTCTAGGGAAGAAGGAAATATGACAAGAAGGGAACCAAAGGAGCCCCCGGACCTCCTTTTTCTCTTCGTGGGCTCTGATCTGGAGTAGGGGCTTCTTGATGGCCACAGGCCCTGAAGGTGAGGGTGGGTGGTGAGTTTCTGAAGCACTGGTCTTTGAAAGGACCCACATTTCTCAGGGAGGAGAAATGATCTGTGGCCCTTGCATTTGGGGATCTCTGAGCATCTTTACTTCAGGGCTCACCAGCCCTAGCAGGAGCATCAGCATGCCCCCATCCCGTGGCGCATGTGCGAAAGGAGTGGGGTACCCCTCCTGAACGTCACAGGGCTTTCTCTCAGGACTATCACATGCTGGATTCCCTAGAGCTTTCAGAGGTCCTCAGATCCTTCCTACCTTTGCCATCAGCATCTTCCACTGAGCCTGCCAATGGCATCTTGCTCTATGCCCAGGACGGGCACCATGAGCCCCGAGCCCTCAGGGTCTGGGATCTCCATCCCATACGGCGTCGAGACCCACCATAGCATATCATTCCTAATGCAGGGAGAGCAGGAGATGAGGGTTAAGTGAAGCCACCTAAAGTCTTTCCAGGGTCACAGTAACTGATCCCTGATGAAAAGCTGCCCTATAAAGACTGTGTTCGTTTCCTCAGGGCCCAACGTGGCAGTTTGAATTCAGACTGGAAAAATGCATGATTCCCTGATGGCCTGCCTTGGAGGAGCAAGTAAGAACCAAGTGGCATCAAACCCTTTGGGAAGCTGAGAACCATTTCCAGGCTATGCTGAAAAGTGGGGTGAGAAGGGGACTCATATTCCTGGGTACCTGACATGCATCCAAATTTGAGCTAAGAACTCCATGTAAGTTAAATTTTATTTGGTCGTTCAACTGAATCTATGAAATAGTACTATTTTTATCCTCACTTTAAGGATGGCAAAGCAGTAGCAGAAAGGCTAGTAACTTGCCCAAGGTCAAAGAAGTCACAAATAGTGGGGCACATCTTTAAACTCAACTTATTTCTTTTTTTTTTTTTTTGCGGTACCGGGGATTGAACCCAGGGGCGTTCTACATCCACGCTACATCCCCGGCACTATTTTTTATCCTTTATTTTGAAACCGGTTCTCACGAAGTTGCAGAGGGCCTCACTAAGTAGAGAGAGAGAGAGAGAGAGAGAGAGAGAGAGAGAGAGAGAGACAGACAGAAACAGAGAGAGAGAGACAGAGACAGAGAGAGAGTTAGGCTGGCCGCGAACCCGGATCCTCCAGTCTCTGCCTCCCAAAGTACTGGGATTACAAGCGTGCGCCACCACGCCCGGCTAAACTCAACTTATTTCTGACTTCAGACTCTGGTTCTTTTCTGTGACACTGTGGGCAGAAGGAAGCTTCTAGAAAGAGTGAGATAAGCTCCAGGAAGATGCTGCTCCTACTTCCTCTTCCCGCGTTTCCTTGTGTTAGGGCTGTGTGTGTTGAGGAGTTGGGTGGGCTCCTTTGCTGAGTTTATGAGTGGGAAGTGGAAGACAGTTGCAAGAATAAAAGCGAGAAGGGAGTTGAGGCTTTCGGCCTGGCTCTGCAGCGGACTAGCTGGAGCACTCTGGCAAATCACTTAACACCCCGACCTTCAGGTTCCCACTAGAAAATGGGTATCACAATGCCTGTTACAGTGTTTGGTGATGCTAAGACATCACAAGAGAATGGACACTTTACAAACATAAGGCGTAAGACCCAAGGGAGTTGGGTAAGACATTGAAAGTCAGGACACAGCTATGCGCTCTGGAGTCAGGCATGGAGTCATTGAGTCCCTTCTCTCTTCTTTGGTCACATGTGTACATGGTCAATATGACTGCAGTCCTGTCCCTGAACTGAGGGGCATGAAGGGCGGGGTCATTCCGGGAGTGGGATGTCAGGGTCCAGGGTCCTGGGCCCAGATCAACAGCACGTACCTATCCTGCCACCGCTGGCCTTCAATGCCACACGCTGCCTCCAGCTGTCTTGCCAGTCTCCTAGCATGCTGCAGGAATGGCACAGGCTCAAGGCCACTGCCTGCCTCATGTCCTTGATGGCTGCCTCCAGAGGCCCCTGTGCCCTCCACCCTGGACTCTCCTGGCACTGCTGGAACGCCACAATCACCTGCCTCTGGGCCACCAGCACATTGGTGTCCAGCAGGGCTTGGGACCCTTCCATATGGGGCAATATTTGGTTTTCCTGTTGTGAAACCCCCTGGAGCCAGGATGTCTTCCCACTCAGAGGCTCCACAAAGCTGTCACCAGGTAGCACAAGGTTCCCCGCAGCATTCAGGGCAAGCACCTGACCTGGAAGTAGAATCCAAGAGGGCAAGGTAGGAGAGGGACTGTTTGGGAGGCAGGTGAGGCTCAGGGAGGAGGGCCCGAGGGCGGAAGTACACTGCCAGAGAGACAGAGCTGGGGTGAGAGAGAGGGCGAAGGGGAGTACAGGGACTGGCAGGAGGAGGAAGAGAACTTCTTATTTTTTATTTTGAAACAGGGTCTTGTTATGTTGCTGAGGGTGTCACTAAGTTGCTGAGACTGGCCTCAATCCTGTGATCCCTGTTTTGGCCTCCCAAGTACTGGGATTACAGGTGTGCACCACCACGCCCAGCTCTCCTGGGTTTACTTTAGCCATAAGCTCCCTTTCTTCTCTTTTTCCTCCCCAGGGCACTGTAGTGGAGGTGGGAAGGGGACAGGGAGGCTGGAGGAGGTTGGGGGGTCAGAGGCGAGTGAGGATGAAGGGTGGAGAGAGAGGATGGGGTAGAGACTGCAGCCTGGATCAGAACATAAGGGTGGAGGGGTGGAAGGGACTGAGAGGACGAGATTGGAAAGCCAGGCCTGCAGGGAGCAGAGGGCGGGAGGCTGCCAGGAGACCTGTGTTTTCATCCAACCCAACTCCTAGAATTGGTGAGATGCCTCTTGTGACTGGATCTTCCATGGGGCCCCTAACTCTAGAGAGGCCAAGGTGAGAGGATTGCAGAGTGAGCCACTGCCTTGTTTGGGGGTGCAGAGTCACGGCCAGCAGGGCACCTCAATGCCCATGCTGGGGTCAGTCATGAAAGCCCCAGCTGTGATGTCCTTCCTGGCTGCAGGGCAGGCAGGTTGGTGGTGGAGGGCAGCCAGTGGCAGGACAGGGTGGGTAGGGCACAAAGGGTCGGATGGCAGCTTCTGCTGTTCGGACGCCGCCTGGACAGGGAGATGGGGAGGTGCTGGTATCCCTTAACATGCCAATCTCCCTCCCTCATCCTGCGGATCAGGGGAAGAGAGGGGCCTCGACACCTGCTTTCCTTCATTGAGCATCTCTCTGCAGTCACGGGACCCTCCGCATCTAGTGGGAGCATTAAGGTGAGGAGGGGGAAAGGTGCTTACTGCCTTGCAGGTCACCAAGCCCTGCTGTTTAAGAACAGGGCCCTGCTTCCTGTGCTGTGCTCCCTGGGACCTCATTCCCAAGGGCCCCAGTGAGCTCTGCCCTGCCTCTGAAGCCCAAAGCAAGGTTGGGGCAACTTAGTGCGCCAGGGTCTCACCAGCATTGCAGTCAGTAGTGGGCACCAGGGCAGTGCTCAGCAGGTCATGTCCCAGGTGTCCGGCCTCAGGCAGCACACATCCAGTGTCAGGATGGATGAAGTAGCCAGGTGGTATGGGCCCCATGTGGCCACTGGCTGTGAGCATGGCGCAGCGGGGGCCAGGGACCATCAACTTGGAGACGGGATTCACACTGATGTCATCAGCGCCCCCTTGAGGACATGCCGAGGCTGGGGCAAAGCAAACCTTGCCCATTGGGCTCTGGCCAGAGACCACTGGGGCAGGCTGGGGGCTCTGTGACTGGTGACTGGAGGGAGGGGACAGAGCTCTTCCCCAACCTAGACATGGTGCTCCCTCAGGGTGGGGGTCTCGTCTTGCTGAGTCCAGGACAGGACTCCACATTTTGGACATGACATTGTGCTATCTTCAGATTGCAGGCTGGCAGAGCCTTGGAAAATGCTGGAAACTTTTGGGGTGATGAGATGGGGCTGGGGATTTCCAGAACCTGCCATGCTTGCAAATCCCTGGGGGACTTCTTTCCCAGGCAAGCCCAGCATTTTCAACCCGGCACTTTGCATTCATCTGTCAGGTGTTTACTTTCAGGAAGTGCCACCTGACCCGCAAAGCTCTAATTTGTGGTGGTTTTGTTTGTTTCCTCCTTAGTTCTTCCGATTTGTGAGGCTCCATCTTCTTTTGTGCAAGGCACTGCACAGGAACACCCCCCCCCAACCCCAGGGACTTCTACTTTGTTTTATCCTCCCACCCCCTTCCCTGCAGGTGTCTTGGAGGTAGAACTTGAATTTCTGTAGGACCTGTCACGCTGAAGGCAGGGTCAGGTTTCCCGGGGACCTTGGCTGAGTCCGAACAAGGCTCACCTGGCTGTAGCAACTCTGCCCTGGTGCCAGTGCCCAGGAAGTCCCAGGCCTCCAAGCGGTGGCATTTCTGCAGCATGGCCTGGGACAGTGGCCCAGCACAGTGTCTAGCTGGGGACCCAGCCTGCAGGGGCACAGAGTAGGGTCCATCAGGGGGCAAGGGCAGTTAGAGATGGGGAGAGGACATTTTGGAATGGCCAGTTAAGGGACCCGCAAAGTCACCCCCTTCCCTCCTCTACTTCACATCTCGCTAAGCCTGGCCCAGGTTAAGCAGGTACATACCTTTGTAGGTTCTGCCCAGCCTGGCAGGACTTCTGCGGTCTGGAGCCTGCAGGTGCCTTCATCAGCCACTGAGCCTCCGCCAGTGCTGAGCAGAAAGAGGTCCACTGCTCCTGCCTGGCACGGAGGTCTTGGCGGAGGAGCTCCCAGCTGGTGCGTAAGGCTTGTGGAGTACTCGCCCGCTAGGTGCCCCTCCGCCTGGTCTCTTCCTCTGCAGCCCCGGCAGCTGCCTCAGAAACCTGGGTCAGAGACAACCCTGCCTGTTTACCTGCAGGGGCCACAGCCACCAGGGACTGCAGCCTTGGGGACTGGACTCCCAGCTTCTCCTGAGAACCCCAGAGTGTTCTGGGCAGGAGTAACACAGTGACAGTGGTGAAGGGGGCAGGGGATTGCCTACCTCAGGGATGGTGGTGGGGCCTTGAGAACACCCCCTGGGGTCAGAGCAGGCCTGAGGAGTGCTGAAGGGCCTCAGTGTGGACCTCTGTGTGGGTGGGGAGAGTCCCATCGGGGTACAGTGACCAGATGGGAGGAGGGAACTAAGTCTGACCTGTTGCTGCTCCCCGGAAGCTGGTGGGTGGAGGCTGGGGTGCAATACTGAGCACCCCACAGTTGCTAGAGAGAACGGGCTTCACTCAGAAGTCTGAAGTAGAGGAGTCTGAGCTGAGAGAGAGTGTGCTTGTGGATTTACCTGTGAGTTCCTGCAGAGCCACCTGGCCTGTCACTGCTGGTGTTGAAGCGCCCCCTGCTGTCAGGAACTAGACAAACTCCAGAGAACTAAACCTGTCTACCCCAAGATGCTAGGAAGGAATGGATGAAGCCCAGTGGGGACAAGTCCTAGCAAGTCCCAGCAAGCACATTCTGCCCGGGGAACCCCTGGACCAGTTTTGATACTTGGCCTTTTAGTGTATTGTCTTTGCATCCAAGGCCTGTCACCTCCTGGCATGAATATGCTCACACAGTTGGTCTATGAAGAACCAGGGATGGGAATCTTAAGACCCCAGAGGTGGCCTTGGTAGATTCCCTGCCATAGATCTGAGGTCCTGGGATTCATAATATCAGTCCTAACTTTAATCTGAAATCTCAGTTGCCTATATACTCCCCTTTCTTCTGATTCTTTATTGATTGAGGATTTCTTTAGGGTCTAGGTCCCGTGACCACCTCTCCCAGAGTTGAATCCATTTTTAGCCCCACTTCTTTTTCCAGCATTGGGTGCAGGTATTGTCTGGTGGTGCCAGTTACCTCCTCCTTGGTCTGGCTGAATTTGCTTGTCACTGTCAGAGACTGCAGAGCAGGATCCCAAAGAAGGCTTCTGTGTCAAACCACTCCAGGTCCACTTGCTCCTCAACTTCCCAGCCCCCACCTGTGGAAGCAGGATTGTTCTATGAAATGCAAAGCTGTACAGATCTTCAATGAACCTTCCTATAGATTCTCAACAGCCTACACTCAGTCTAATTCCTAATGGTGTGGTCTTTGGCTGCTCAGAAACTTGTTGGGGATGCAGAATCTTAGGCCTCATCCTTGTCCTACTGAATCAGAAGACCCCCCAGGGAATTCATATGCATTTAAGTTCTAGAAGCACAAGTGAATTCCAGTGCTGCTATTTGATGAGCATATTTGAGTTGCAAGGGCAGAAGGCGAAAGCCTCAGTACACCACATAATAGCACTGCGACTTGTTCCTTTAGGTGGTGCTGGTCATTTCTTTCTTTTTTTTTTTTTGCGGTACCAGGGATTGAACCCAGGGGCGTTCTATCTCCGCGCTACACCCCCGGCCCTATTTTTTTATACTTTGTTTTGAAACCGGGTCTCATGAAGTTGCAGAGGGCCTCACTAGGTAGAGAGAGAGAGAGAGAGAGAGACCGGGAAAGAGAGACAGGGAGAGAGAGAGAGAGAGAAAGAGAGAGAGAGAAAGAGAGAGAGAGAGAGAGAGAGAGCGAGCTGAGGCTGGCCGCAAACCCAGATCCTCCGGTCTCTGCCTCCCAAAGTACTGGGATTACAAGTGTGCGCCACCACGCCCGGCTGGTGCTGGTCATTTCTTAACGTGGACACTCCATACATGGTCACTCCATACATGGTCATACTTTATTCTGGAACATTTGTGTTGGGATGACTCTTCCCCCTTTACATTGTGTACTCCTAGTGCCTGGCAGCCTCTGCATACAGTAGACACTCAATATTTGTTGAGCAAATAAGTGAAATGAATGGAGAGGATCTGAGCAATGAGGAGTCTAGGAGGATGAAGAATGAAGCAGGAGCTGGCCAGGTGGATGTGGGGGCACCTCTGGGGTTCTAGCCCCACTTGTCACTCACTGTGATCTCCCTCAACCCTGGGGGAATCTTGGTGTGACCGGTCTCTCCTCACTGCCGTCATCCCAGTTCTCGGGGAAGTATGGGCATCAAGGTTGTATCCTTGCTGATGAGTCCTGAAGGTGGGGTGGGGAGCGGCTGTCTGAGCCCAACTGGGGCTGTGACAATGAATCTACAGGGGATATAATGAGGTGCTGGTAAGGTGGGGGGAGCTGAGAGAGACGCATCCTTTCTGAAGACTTTGAAAGGAGGGGTCCCTGCTCAGCTATTAGGGAGTGCCCCAGTCTCTTTTGCTTAGACCATTCGAAAGGCTTAGCTCTCTCTAACTTTCCCCACTCTGGTCCATCTCTGTCCTCCACCATATTGCTAGAGTGCAAGTAAAAGTCTTACCAGCAATTGGGTATGGTGGCGTATGCTTGTAATCACAGTACTTGGGAAACTGAGACCAGAGGATCCGGGTTTGCGGCCAGCCTCAGCTACTTAGTGAGGCCCTTTGCAACTTAGCAAGACCCTGTTTCAAAATAAAGAATTAAAAATAGGGCTGGGGGTGTAGCTCGGAGGAAGAATGCTCCTGGGTTCAAACCCCAGTACCGCAAAAAAAAAGTCTTACCAGCTATTCTCATTTGCTAAAAATTCTTGTCTGCTGCCTAGAAGATAAAGTCTGAACTTTTTTTTGTGTGTGGCACTGGGGATTGAACCCAGGAGCATTCTACTTCTGAGCTGCATCCCCAGCCTATTTTATTTTTTATTTTGAAACATGATCTAAGTTGCAGAGGGCCTCACTAAGTTGCTGAGGCTGACCATGAACCTGTGATCCTCCTGTCTCAGCCTCCCAAGTACTGGGATTACAAGTGTGTGCCAGCATGCCTGGCTATCAAGTCTGAACTTCCTCGCAGGGCCCATGAAACCATCCACAATTTGGGCTAGGGAGACCAAATTGTCTGCCTTCTCCATGTCCTCACACCCTCCAGTAGTGGGATCACATTTGGTACCCTGAACAGTTGAATGGTGTTTCATGCCTCTTTGTTCACAATCCCGTCATCCCTTGGTATCCATGGAGATTGGTTCCAGGACCCCTGGTGGATTCCAAAATCCATGGATGCTCAAGTCTTTTAT
This sequence comes from Glis glis, assembly GCA_004027185.1. Lineage (NCBI taxonomy): Eukaryota > Metazoa > Chordata > Mammalia > Rodentia > Gliridae > Glis > Glis glis. Next base: position 76,668 of record PVJS01001051.1, on the reverse strand, counting down.
GTAAAGTGGTGTATTATCTGTATATAACCTATGCATATCCTGCCACGTTTTAAATCATCTCTAGATTATTTATACTAGCTAATAACAATGCAAGTGCTATGTAAATAGTTGTTATACTATGTTGTTTAGGTAATAATGACAAAACTGGAGGTTGTGGCACAAGCCTGTAATCCCAGTATTTGGGAGACCAAGACAGGAAGATTGTAGGTTCGAGGCCAGCCTCAGCAACTTAGCGAGACCCTGTTTCAAAATAACTAATAAAGAAGAGCTGGGGATATAGCTCGGAGGTAGAATGCCCCTGGGTTCAATCCCTAGTATCAAAAAAAAAAAAAAAGAACAGGGCTGATGATATAGCTCAGTGGTAGAGCACTTGCTTATCATGCATGAAGCCCTGGGTTCAATCGCCAGCAGAACAACAAAGTTATCACTGGGCATGGTGGCAAACACCTATAATTTCAGTACTTGGGAGGCTGAGACAGGAGGATCGCAGGTTTGCAGCCAGCCTCAGCAACTCAATGAGACCCTCAGTAACTTAGCAACACCCTGTTTCAAAATAAAAAATATAAAGGGCTGGGGGTGAAGCTCAGAGGTAGAATGCCCCTGGGTTCAATCTCCAATACCAAACAAAAATGAAAACAAAAGCAAAAACAAAAAACACCACATTTTTTTTTTCTGAATGTTTCTGATCTGTGGTTGATTGAATCCATAGATATGGGACCCATGAATACAGAGGGCCAACTGTACTATCTTTCTCATCCCCACCCCTTCCCCAAGTGCATACCCCCCACTCTCTAGTCACCCACCTCTTGTTAGCGTGGGGACCACACTCATATGTCTCCTATTTCAGGCCTCGATCAGGGATCATCTGTTCTGGAAAGTCTACCCTGACCCCCAGGGAGAACCCTTGACTGTCTTTGTGTGGCACGGGCTCCCTGGACACCTTTCACTGCAGCTCCTTCACATTTGTTGACATTGATTTGCTTCCTGTTCTGCATTCTCCCGGCTACACTTTGAGCGCTGGAGGCCTTGAGGCTGCCCCTTCTGCGCCTCTGTATCTTAGCAACCACTAGAATGCCTACTGCAAACAGGGACTGGGAGACTCATTTCCAGGCAGGGGTTGGAGAGGTCATCTCTATTGTGGTGAAGATGTCTCTTGCCCACCTTGACTCATCACCAGAAGCAGGCAGAGCCCCAGGACAGCACAGTCTCCCCCAGGACTGCTGGCCAATCAGACCTCTTCAGGGGGCTGAGGATCTTGGCGATGCCAATTTGGATGAGATACCTGGGCATTGTGGCAGCAAAGGGCCTGTCCCCAAAGCACTGGCCCCCAGTGGGAGACTCCAGAGGTACTGGGTGGAAAGAAGTCTGTTCAGTCTTTGTTCCACTGTCTGTCAGAGACTGGCAGGAGGACAGAGGCAGCAATCCAGGAATGTTAACACTAACCAAATATTCTAGATCGCTGTGCAGGCCTGGGGGCGGGCAGGTGGAACCTAGTTTTTTTCTGGGAAACTCATTCACATCAGATGATTCTTCATGGGGGGGCTGACTGTGTGTTCTGGGGTGGGTCTGCTGACCTCTTAGTATCATGAGATACTAAACTCTGTGTGTATGGCAGGGACAGGGCACCTGGATCAGTGGCGGCATAATGTGCAGGTCACATGGATAAACCATTATGTAGCTAGGCTTGGGATGTGTGCCTCCAGGATGCACGAGGGATGGGATGGGGAGATAAAGTAGAGGCCTATGAGAGGGCCAGGTCCGAAGTCATTCGATGCCATCAGTGTCCTGCAACTCACACTTGAGCATCCCTCCTCACAGAGTTCCACTCCTTTCATATCACATGTCGGGCTGCTGTAGGAGGGGACCTTGGCATCCTCAGAATCACTTGTTAGGATTGTGGGACCCTCAGATTTTGATGGGGGCATCCAGGCCATTTCCTTCTCTGGAGATCTGTCTGGGATAATGAAGAGGCAGTGATTTTAAAAAAGAGGGGAAATGGTGGCACAATGCTTTAAATGAGGCAAACCCTCACAGACAAACCATCTTTCGATGCTGGTTGCTGCTCAGATGAAAGACGTAGACTCCAGGCAGCTGGAACTGCTACAGGAAGAGGCGGGGGGCTTTGCTTCTAGAGCTGGGCCTCCTCCGCCAGCACCTGGAAGCACCCCCAGTCAAACTGTTCCAGCCTGTTGTAGAAATGGCCCTGGGCATAGAGAGAGGAGGGAGCGTGCTGTCCTTGGAAGGTGGCAGCAGGTGAAGGAGCCTCCAAGGTGGCGGGCTGTGACTCTGGATGCTCAGGTCGTATTCAGCGTAATGCTCATGAGTCACCAGGAAGGCCAGTGTATCATTGGTTTGGAGACAGACTGGGGCTCCAGGGTGACAGATCCCCAGGGTGTGTGGAGTTGAGGCTCGGTGTTGCCCCGTCACCCCCACCTTCTGCTCAAGGGCAAAGTACGTGCCATGGAAAGGACCAGGCTTGCTCGCATGTGTCCTGCCCTGCGCCTCCCCTGTCATCTCTTACCATCCACCTTGACCACATACAGACGGACAGACTTCTGCCCCTGGTCCAAGTTGCAGGGATGATCCATAGCACGTGGTGAGGAAGGGCTGTCCAGGAGGTAACGATTCTAGAAATGGGAGGGCAGCATCAGGTCTTCTCTCAAGACACCGAGAGTGACACACTTGTCCAGCAAGGAGGCGGGGAGAGCTTCCTCGAGTGGATAGAGGGGAGGGGCAGTGCCAATAGTTCCAAGAACTCCATGGGCAGAAGCCCTGGAATCATGACCTCATGGCTAGGATCCTTCCTCTTTAATGAACGCACTGACCTCTGCTTCTTCAAAGAGATTTATTTATTTATTTATTTATTTATTTTTATTTTTTTTTTTTTGCGGTACTGGGGATTGAACGCAGGGGCGTTCTACCTCCGCGCTATGCCCCTGGCCCTATTTTTTTTTATGCTTTATTTTGAAACCGGGTCTCACAAAGTTGCAGAGGGCCTCACTAAGGAGAGAGAGAGAGAGAGAGAGAGAGAGAGAGAGAGAGAGACAGGGAGAGAGAGAGTGAGAGCTGAGGCTGGCCGCGAACCTGTATCCTCCGGTCTCCGCCTCCCAAAGTACTGGAATTACAAGCGTGCGCCACCACGCCCGGCTGAGTTTTATAAAATAGAATTAAATAGGCAAGGGGGCTTTTCTCTGGTTCCAGAACCTCAGATGTGGGAAGAGGTTGTGACAGTGATGTGGATGGTGAGCAGCAGCTGCTGGGGCCCATGCACACTCACATCCTCCATGTTCTGTCTTGGGAGGCAGAAGTCACAGGCCTTGCCCCAGCCTGGAGTGGGACCTCGGGGCACCGTACCTGGCTCCTGATGCCTTCAGTGATGGAAATCTGTGGGACGCCCTCAGGGCAGCTGAGCTGCAGGACAGGAGTCTGTCTCTCTGGGCACAGGGTGTTGTTCCTGGCCCATGGAGAGCCCTAGGCCTGGGTGGTAGACATGGGCATCTCCTGGTGTGGCACATACCTGCATAAAGACTCAAACTTCTCAGGACACCTCCCTGGGGAGGCTTCCCCCCACCACAATTCTCTCCAGCTTCTTCTAGGAACTGTCTTAGTACAGAGCACAGGCCTCTTTATTTCCAGGGAGGGGCCAGCGGAACAAGCCCAGCAGCTGGGAGGTTGGGCATTTGAATAGGAGGACAGAGGGGCAGGAGGGCAAGGGTGCTGTCTATGGGCAGCCTCCTACCTCATGGGCACAGTGGTCACTCCATTGACCTTTGATCCAATGTAGCCTCTCCTTTATTCCAACGTAGCCTCTCCTGGACACAGCCCCTTGGCTTGCCAGTGTCTTGGTGGCCTGGGAGGCAGGGGCACCAGCTGTCACTGGGCTGGGGAAAGGGGAGGAAGGAAGGTTTGGTTTGGCTGGTTAATACTTGGTTGTGGTGAGCCACACACAGCCCTCTGGCTGGGGCCCTGCCTGAGATGGGTCAGAAGAGAAAGGCAGGGGAGGAGAAAGGAACACTAGACAGGGCTGGAGAGGAGAGGGTCAGAGGTAAAGGGTACTGGCCTGTGCTGCCAAGCTGGTGCTATCATTTTAGTCAAAAAGACTTGAGAATTCCAATAAAGGATGGATTCACATGTACTTTTGTTGGTTTACAGGGAAGTTAAAGTTGGAAGGGCTTGGACTAGGTGTTTTAGGAGTGATCATGGTAGATTTATGTAGATTTAACAAATAAGCATAGGGTGCCTCATTAAATTTGAATTTCAGATACAAAATGAAGGCTTTTAAAAGTTATTTTTTTAGTGTAAGTATGTCCCATGCAGTATGAATGAATGAATGAATGAATTAATTAATTAATTAATAAAATTAGCCATTATTTATCTGAAATTCAAGTTTAACTAGGCACCCTCTGCCTGGCAATCCTACCTGAGCCAACCCTGGTCAGGTTACACCTGAGCTGGACTTGACTTGGGGCCAAAACAGTCCTGGAAATGCAGCCTGTCCTTGGGTCCCTCTGCCAGAGGACATACCTGAAACACTCGCCCCGGTTCCCGGCAGACACACCTGTCCTTGCCTGGCTCTGGCTGGGTGGCCTCCGAGCCATAGGGGAAACAGGTTTTCTGGCCATGCCAGGGGTTGAAGAACTCCAGCAGGCCAAGGTGGCAGGAAAGGGCCTCGTGGGGACCCACTCTGGTGAGGAAAGTTCCAGGGGGATAGGGAGCAGGTGGTGAGCTGAGGTGGTGCCTACCTGTGAGTCACAGCCATGTAAAAATCAGGGCTAAGATTTGGCTTCCAGGGTCTGTAGGTCCCCATGATTCCCCAGGGGCCCAGGGGCACCCCTGACTGCTCTCTTCCCCAGCCCTGCTCAGATGTCTCATAAAGCCAGCAGCTCCCCTCAGAGCTGGTTTTCTGTCTCCTCTTTTCAACTTTACCCCCAATTCTTTTAGTGCAAATTCATCCCCAGCCTCTACCCTCTGGGCATCCTGATGGGTCCTGCTCTTCTTTTGCACAGGGCGTTTCATCCCCGCAGTCCTGAGGATTCTCTCTGATCGGGCAAGTGGCGCTCTGGAGGACAAAGCAGAAGAGAGCTATTGAGGTCCACATCCCTGCAATGTCCCCAAAGGGGAGAATCCTTACCTTCTGGGCAGGGGTGACAGCAGCAAAGAGAGAGGTCGACATAGAAGTGGGGAGAGGACAGATGCCGAGAGAGCTGCTTCTGGGAGAGCAGATGGAGAGATAGAGGGGGCACTATGACAGCGACACTAGCCAGAAGACAAGAGAAGGACGGTTCAATAGGAGAGGCACAGAGAGATCTGGGCCCAGGATTTGAATGCAGAGAGAGATGCCCAGGAAGGATAGCCTTTGCCACTTAGAGCAGCTTCAGGAAGCGCTCACTGAATATTTCATGAAGATGAACTCTGAGCTATGGGCCCTCTGGGCAGTCTTGGCCTAGACAATGTGAGTGTTCCCACACTCTTTTTCCTCTCTCTTGCTCCACTTCCAGCTGGTGGTGGTGTGTGTTGAATTGGTTTAGTGAGGGTAAGAGACATCTTGGCTTCCTCCTTTTGCAAGGCCAAGCGGTCAACCTCACATAAGCTCTCTTTATGTGCAAAATCCTGCAGGAGAGATGCAAAGGAAATACAACCAAAGCTTCTGCCTTCTGTGCACACACAGCTAAGTTTCAGAGACCCATAGGATTTAGCTTTTGACAGGACCTTGGCGATCATTTAGTTCTTGCCTCCCAATTTACAGAGGAAAGGACTTGAGACCCAGTAACACCAAATTCACTTTAAACAAATTGACAAAACCAGTCAAGTGCTCTTTAAAAATATGCATACACAAGCCAGGTGCAGTGGCCTATAATCCCAGTACTTGGGAAGCTGAAACAGGGGAGTTGCAAGTTCAAGTCCAACAGTGCCCAGTAATTTAGCGAGACCCCGTTTCAAAATAAAATATAAAATAGAGCCAGGGATGAGAGTGTAGCTCAGGGGTACAGCGCCCCTAGGTTCAATCCACAGTACTAAAAAGACAAAACAAAACAGAAAGCATATACAAAGTAACTGGAAACTGTAAAACAGCTAGTGAGTCCCTGGCATAACCAGGCAATGCCATGGATAAAGTACTCAGCAGTGCTCAGCTACATTTCAAAGGATAGTCAACTTATCACTTATAAAAAGTGAAAATAGGTAATACTAACTAGTTTTCTTTACAGCTGCTATGAAAATCAATCAAGCTAACACTCCAGGAAGTGCTTGGAAAACGATAAGGTTAATGCTAGAGGGTGACCTGAGGCCGATTAGAAAGGGAGCTGAGGCTCTGGGGCTCGCAGGGCCACCCAGTTTCTAAGCCTGACTCACAACTTGGCAGATGGGACTTCCGATTCCAAGTTTGAATAGTACCAGGGAGGAAGAGCCTTCAGAAAACTTACTGTGTTACTTTGTAGTCAGGCCTAAGGTGTCAAAATAAGAAATGGTGTATCTGATTTAATTTGTCCCATGTAAAGTTCAACAACTTTTCCTCCCAATAGCTTATGGCTCAGTTGCTTTTCAAGAGAAATCCACTCACTCAGGACAAGTGTCCCCCAACTGAGGGCATTTAATTCCCCCAATCATTAAGTGATATTTATTGTGCTCTTAAAATGCACTGGTCTCTCTTTTGGGGCTGGTGATACTTAAAAGAATGTGTTGCAAGCTCAAAATTGTTGGATGCTATTTTTTGCAACTGGGACTGGGCTCCTTATAGAGACTTGAGAAAAAAGAAATCAAAATCCCTGGGAATCTATATTCTGAGAAAACACGGCTTATTTCAGTGCTATCTAATGGGAATATAATGTGAGCCATGTATATAATTTTAAATGCTTGAGTAGCCACATTAAAAAGGTGAAACAAAGTAGATGAAATTAATTTTAGAAATATATTTTATTTAGCCCAACGTGATTGAAATATTACTTCAACGTGTAATCAATATAAAAAATGTGGCATTTTACACCTTTTTTCCTAAGTCTTTGAAATCTATCGTTCATTTTACACATAATAGCACATCTCAACTCAGGCTAGCCATATTTCAAATTCTCAATAGTCACATTTGGCTAGTGGTTTTCATATTGTTCAGCGTAGGCTATCTCCCTGGAGGGTCCTCCAACCTGGGCATGCCCACTATCTAGCACCTCGTGATCTGCTTTGTTCTGGAGTACTCAGTCATCCTGCTCTTGTCTGTCCAGTGGGTGGCACTGTGAGCTTGCAGGAAGGCTGGCGCCAGGTGGTGGAGGAGTAGGGTTAGGGAGCCTGACTAGGGAGAAGAAGAAACACAGGAGAGGGCACACAGTCATGCGTGCATGTGTATGTGTGAGAGAGAAGTAGTATCATTATCTCAATTAATTTGATGGAAATTAAGATGAACATCTGTGTAACATTTTACACCAGTTCTTCTAAAACATTGCCGTCCCAGCCAATTCACTCAGGGATCTTTGAAAAGAAGAGATTCTGATTCAGGTCTGTAGGTAATCTGGGACGGGGCCCAGGATTCTGCATTTCTAACAAGCTCTGAGATAAGGCTGTGGCCTTCAGGACCCTGCTTTAAGTAGCAGAGTTTCTTGAGCAACTGTGGCAGGCACTACCCTTTTTGCTACAACAAGTGTTGTGAGATGGATGTCGAATGAACCTCATTTTTTCCTGTAAGACATGGAGCCTCAAAGAGTTAAGTCACTTGCTTCAGATCCTCTGTTAACGGGAGGTGAGGTGAGAAGTGGAACCCAGGCTCTGGCGCTGAAGCCTGCCTGCTCTTTCCATGTCAGATACAGAAGTTTCCCAGGGAGCAGAAGGTGAGTTCCTCTTATTAACCTTTCTTCACCTGTGAGAAGATAGGTGAGTTTCTTCCTGCTCTGAGACCTTGTGGGAAGTTCTGTAACCTGGTTACAATCATGGCCAGCAGCTCTCTGCGTTCCCCTTCCATCTGTGGAATCATCCTCAACAGTCACTTTCTTCCCGGTGAGTGGAACAGTCAGATTGCACTGGGCTGGTTAAAGGGTTCTGGGTCCTAAATAGGATCAGATGACTCCAGTAGGTAGAGATATTAGAGTGGAAGGGATATGAGGGAGGATGTCCTCAAACTCTTTTATTTTGTAGGAAACTATGTCCCAGAGAAGTGAAATGACTTGTCTTTGATCCACAGGAGCTAAGACAGAAAATTCCTATAAGGTTAGCTCATTGGATAGGATTTCTAGGAGTAGCAAACTGGAACATATTTTAATAAGTTCGGGTTGCTCCTCAGATTGAAGTTACAGTAAAAAATCAGATCCTTATTATTCTCTACTTTGAGATGTCTGACCTCAGAGCCTTTGGCCCTTGGGGGTATTTGGGTCTAGAATGTGGCAAAATATTTAATGAACTCCTTCCCTAGACTCGGTCCTGTCAGACTACAAAAGAAGCACAAGACCTGAGTGGACTCTTGCCCTAGAGGGCCATAGATTTGACAAATGAGGGCACAATACAAGATCTGGAATTGAGCACTAAATTGTGTGTAGACTCTACATGCCGAAAGGGCTCGGAGAAGAGAATGTTGGTGTGATAATGGAGGAGAGGGAGAATGCGGTGCTGAGGAGACTGTCTGAAACCAGCCAGGGCCAGGCAATGCCACTGCACGCCCTTCCAGCGTGAACTCTCGCGCTGCATTAGCCACAGGAATCAGAGAAGGGCTTATTGGCTCCAGTCCCTCATTTTGAAGACTGAGGCTCAGGGAGGTAAGGGGCTGTCACCCGGCCACGTAATTGGTTGACAGCAGAATGAGGACGGATACCCAAGACCCTGTCAGCACTTCCTCACAACGCCATGATTGTAAACGTCACCTTTCCTTCCAGCCCCCAGTTTCTCCTCTTCCCCCCCACCAGCATTTTGTTTCTTTTTCTTTTTTTTTTCTCACTCCCAAGGATTATATTTAATGTCTTATTATTTTTTGTGTCTGGTACTGGGGATTGAATTCAGGGACGTTCTACCTCTGAGCCACACCCCCAGCCTTATTTTGTTTTATTTTTTTAAATTTGAAACAGGGTCTCACTAAGTTGCTGAGTTTGGCCTCAAACCTGAGATCCTCCTGTCTCACCCTCCCAAGTACTTGGATTATAGACATGCACCACTATGCCCAGTTCTTAATGTCTTATTTGCAAGGAAGGTATAGTTTTCAAAAACAAGCTTCCTTGGTTGATAGTTGGCTTCGATAGAGCACTGCTTCCTCCCTGGCCTCTCAAGGAAGATCCCTGGCTTGTCCCGAACATTGTACTCTCCTGCCGTTTTTCTCTAGCTTCTTCTGCTCCTGTGGCCTCATCTGATTCCTTTGGTTCTTCATAGCTCTGCTGTGTTCTCTCTCTCTCTCTCTCTCTCTCTCTCTCTCTCACACACACACACACACACACACACACACACACCCCTCAGGTGTAGAGGTCTGAGTTAATCATGCTTGGGTCATGGCACATTTTCAGCACTGGTCTGGGCAGGACCCCTCTCCTATTTGTTTACTTCCCCCCATTGATTCTCATTTCCATTTCCCCCAGGCAAGCTCAGTGATAAACTGAGTGTGTGCCTGTGTCCTTGCAAACTGGGGACTGATGAAGCATGTGTACTGTTTGCAAGTCTGTAGAGGTGGCCATGCTCGCTCAACTCACCTGTGTTTCTGAGCCCGTCTCTAGCTTGAGGCTTCTAATGGAGGCCTAGTGCTCTGTGCTATCTGATAGCTCTTCTACATTTGTTACTCCTAAGACCTCCAGCAGTCTCCCCTAGTACTCTAACTTCTATTTTCACTATTTCTTTTTCTTTTTTATGGTACTAGCCGTTGAACCCAGGGGTGTTCTACCTCTGAGCTACACCCCCAGCCCTATTTTATTTTTTATTTTGAAACAAGTTCTCACCAAGTTGCTGAGGCTGGCCTTGAATCTGCGATCCTCTTGTCTCAGCCTCCCAAGTACTGAGATTACAGGCGAGTGCCAACACCCCTGGCTCATTCTCACTATTTCTCATTTCCCTCTCCAAGGTTCTAGACAGTGCCTCTGGCTGCCACTTGTAGTTCTGATTTAACCTGAATTTTCACTGGTCTGATAGGTTGGGGACTTCTTAACTTCCATGATTCCGAAGGCCCATTAGTCTCTTATTTTTTCTTCTGTTTTGATACTTAAAGTTTTCTTAAAGCATGCCAATGTATGTTTTTGATAAGCTTTTTCCCCCATCAATTTTAGATTTACAGAAAAATTGTGAAGGTAGTGTGGAGAGTTCTCATGTACCTCTTACTCAGTTTCTCCTCTTATTATTGTTATCTTGTGTTAATGAGGTATGTTGCTTATAATGAATGAACCAACATATTATTATTATCTAAAGTCCACACTTTGTTCAGAGTTGCTTAGTTTTTGCATACTTCCCTTTTCTGTTCCAGGATTTCACATTACATCTAGTCATCTGTCTCTTTTGCCTCCTGTCAGGTGTAAAACGTTTTCTTAGACTTTCATTGTTTCCAATGAGCTCGACAGGTATTTTGTAGAACGTCCCTCAGTTGGAATTTATCTGATCTTTCCTAATGATTGGACTTGAGCTAAGGGTTTTTAAGAAGAAGATCACAGTGACAAAGTGCCATTTTTATCACATCTTGACAAGGGCACATGCTATCTACTTGATGCTGCCTTGATCACCTGGCTGAGGTAGTGTCTGTTAAGTTTTCTCTGCTGCAAAGTTGCTTCAAAATTTCCTCCCTTTCCATGCTATACTTGTTGGAGGAAGAAAGTCAGTCTACACAGCACACAGTGAAGGACTGGGGGGTTGTGTTCTGTCTCCCAGAGGGTGGAGCATTTACATAAATTATCTTGGAATTCTTCTGCCTGTGAGATTTGTCTCTTACTACTTATCTATTCAATCATTTATTTCCTCCTTTGGTTGAAAGTATTCTTTTTTTTTTCAGTACTGGGAATTGAACCCACTGGCTCTATGGCTCTACCTCTGAGCTACACTGCCTTCCTCCTTTAATTTTTTTTTTTTTTTTTGCTGTACCAGGTATTGAACCTGGGGGCATTCTACCCCCGAGCTCTACCCCAGCCCTATTTTTTATTCTTTATTTTGAAACAGGGTCTCACTAAGTAGCTGAGGCTGGCCGCGAACCCGGATCCTCCGGTCTCAGCCTCCCAAGTACTGGGATTAGAAGCGTGCGCCACCATGCCGGCTAATTTTTTTTTTTTAAATTTTGAAACAGGGTCTTGCTATGTTGCTGAGGCTGGCCTTGAACCTGTGATCCTCCTGTTTTAGCCTCCCAAGAACTGGGATTACAGGTATATACCACTATGCCTGGCTTGAAAGTATCACTTTTTTGTTGTTGTTCCTTAAAATGATCTAGCATTGGCCACTGAGAGCTCTATCAGTTGACTACTGGGTTTTTTTTTTTTGACATATTCCATGATTGAGTGTGTGTGTGTGTGTGTGTGTGTGTGTGTGTGTGTGTGTCTGAGCATTTTCTTACTTTTCTGGTATTATAAAATGCCCAGGCTCATCTTGTACATTTCCTGCCCCAGTCCTAGAATCAGCCATTTTCCCCAAGGAGTTCTGGTTCCTTTTATTGGAGCATGATATTAGAATCCAGGATCTGGGTACTGGATGTGCTCTGTCTTTTAGTTTTGAATCCACTTCTCTTTTCCCTTTCTGTTAACTTTCCTGTCTCCAGTCCATTAATCATGGGGGTTTCCCAAGAGTGAATCACACATTCAACTCAGTAACAAGGAGTCCTGACTTGTGAGCTGAATGTAATCAGGCGGTCACAGAGTTTACGGTGGGGGGGTGAGCAGATGGACATAAACTGCTCCTGTGTAGACAGGGACGTGACACTCAATACCTAGGTCATCCCTCAGGTGCTCATGGCTAATTCTGACTGTGGGATCTGGGAAGCCTCTGGGCTGGGAGTTGAGGGAAGGAATGTTCCACATTCTCTCCAGTGTGTTCCCAAGCTCACATGTCTCCCTGGACCGTGGTGTCCATTCGGCGCTCCCTCTCTGGATGTCGTGTCCATTGCGGACGCTGAGGCTTGCTTTCCTCTTCCCCACTGATGCTTCTTTCCTTGTTGTATGGAAATGAGCGGATCTTAGATTCTCCTCGGCTCTCCAGAGCACTGAGATACATGTGTAATGCTTTCTTTTTTCTTTTTCTTTTTTGCAGTACTGGGGATTGAACCCAGGGGCATTCTACCTCTGAGCTACACCCCCAGCCCTATTTTTTTATTCTTTATTTTGAAACAGGGTCTCACTAAGTTGCAGAGGGCCTCTCTAAGTAGCTGAGGCTGGCCGCGAACCTGCGATCCTTCTGTCTCAGCCTCCCAAGTACTGGGATTACAAGCGTGCGCCACCACACCTGGCAGTGCTTTATTTCTTAAGTTAGGTTGTGGGCACAGGGGAGTTTGTTATTGTATTCTTCATTCTTATTTGTATGGCTTAACTATTTCATAATAAAATTTGAAACCTACTTATGAAGAAAATAAAATAGAGTTGTCTGTGGCTCTGGCCCCAGTGATGCTGGTTCTGGACTCTGAGAGCAGGGACTGCCCCACGGGATACCTGCCTCTCCCAGCCTGGAGCCAGAGAAAGCGCAGCTGGCTTGGGCCGGTGAGGTCTGCTGGAGCCTGTCTGACCAGGTGTCCCTTAGGTGTTGATGTGACTCAGTATCAAGTGGTATGGCAGACAGAAAACTATGGTCTCACCACTCTAACCCCCATCTCCATGGCTCACCTTTGACTCCCAGAGAGCCTTAGAACAGTGACCTTGTGACAACCCTTCCCTACATCAGCGATGCATGCTGAGCCACTCTGCAGGGGCTGGGAGGAGACTTCAAGTGTGGGGCATTAACCCCTTTATCTTGTGGCAGCATCTTTGTGTCTGTCCTTGCCTGGCTCAGGTTTCCTTTTCTCTCATCTAAAGCATCTGTGAACAAACCTGAAAAGGGCAGCTTTAGTTTTAGCAGAAACTAAGAAAAACCAAAGGTCCTGCCGGCAGCCAAAGGCAGTGAGAAGCGGCCAAGCAGTGGGTCGGCTGGGGACACTGTGCCAGGCTGGGGCTGGGATGGTGGTTTGAGTGTCTGGGGGAAAGAATGAGAGTCATGCCTACACCTAATGTATGCAGGCAGGTAGCCATGATGTTCTGTTTGCAAGGCAAGGCTATGCAGCCTTTGAGCCCAGGAATTTCTGTCCCTGTACTACTTCTAATGGCTGGTGGCTCCTGAAAAGATCTTTTTTTTTTTTTTGTGGTACTGGGGATGGAACCCAGGGGCATTCTACCTCCGGGCTACACCCCCAGTCCTATTTTTTATTCTTTATTTTGAAACGGGGTCTCACTAAGTTGCTGAGGCTGGCCAAGAACCTGGATCCTCCTGTCTCAGCCTCCCTAGTACTGGGATTACAAGCGTGCACCACCATGCCCGGCTTGAAAACATCTTTTCAGCTGGTGGGGCACATTAGAGACATCTGCAATTCCCTTCTTTTGAATCTGCATGACTGACAGAATGTGACAGAAGTGAGATTCTGGGATTTCTGAGTCCAGGTCATGTAAAGCCTTATAGCCTCTGTGTGGTTCTTTTGGAACACTCTCTGGGACCCTTGACCTGTTATGTAAGGCATTTCATTCTCTTGAACTGCCTTGCCAGAAAGGCTACATGCAGACCCTTTCGCCATACCCACTAAGACAGAAACTGTGAAAGTGAGACCATTGTAGACCCCCCAGATCAGTCCACTCACCAGCTAAATAGCACAGAGTAATCCCAGTCAATACCAAATAGTGCAAAAGATTTTTCTGGCTGAGCCTTAAACAGATTTCTGAACTACAAGCATTGTGAGATATGATAAAATGACTGTTGTCTTATGCTGCTAAGCTCTGGGATTATGTGTTACACAAAAATAGATAATAAGACATCCAGGGCACCCCCATTCATGCCACCAATTTCCAAGTTCTGCATCAAAATAAAAGACAGAGAATCATTTTCAAAAGAACCTGACTGAAGGGCTGGAGGGGAGGTTGAAAGTCCTGAGCAGCTTTGACAGGTGTCCAGGAAGCTCTGGACTTGGGGTGGCTTGAGTAGTCCAATAAGTCCTAAGGGTGAAGTGTTGAAGTAAATAGGAAAACTGGCCTAGAAATGACACCAAAATGGTATGGAGCAGGGTGCAGAAACTAGGGGAGGGGTGAGTCTGGGAGGGGAGGCATGCTGGGCTGGACACTGGAAGAGGAAGAGGATCAGCTTGGAAGAAGGAGCTGGGTATGGGGGTGAGTGCTCCCATGGGGGCAAGTGGGGGCTGCAAGAGTGTGGGCAGCACAGAGCCCATATCTGCCAGGGGTTCTAACAGCCCCTGTGCTGGCGCCTTCCTGCTGGCTCTGTCCACTGCCTCTGCACTCGACTGTCTTTAAAGAGGCCCGCTGGGCATCCTACTGAGCTCACACAAACAGTGCAGGTGCAGGCCTGGCCCGTAAACCACAACAACCAGGGCCTGTGCGGCCACAATGCACTGGGCAAAGCTTCGAGAGGGGGATAAAGGGCGATTATTTGTTTAGCATCATTAGCAAGAGTCCCAGAGTCCAGCAAAAGCAAAGCAGAAACTTTTGTATTAAGGAGATTAAACCTTAAACTCAGCTGAGAAGGCTCTGCTGTATTGAGTGGCTTTGTTGTGCCTGGCATTGTGTGATTATATGCAAATCATGGGGAGGCCTCTCTGGGGTCCTGACCGCAGAGGCTTAGCTGCCCGGTGGGGTGGGGGTGTGGAAGAAGGGAGAGCCACGTGTGTGGGTCAGGCAGCACCCTACGCCCCAGGCAGGGAAGCCTGCTTTGCTTCAAGTTTGGGGAATTAGGGAATCTGAAAATATGTTGAACCTGTCAACCAGAGCTTTCTGATGGATGGATAGGAGTTAGGGACAGAAATGCCACCAGGAAAATATAACTGGGAATTCAGAGCAATGTCCAGTTGGGATGGGAGGGGTTCCCACATCCAGGGACCCTCTTGAGCACATCACCCATGGCATTGTATAGCTTTCTCTTTTTGAAACTTAGAGTGAGTATGTGGTCACCCAGGAGATGGGGACATGTTTTACTTTTCTTTTCCTTTAATCCTTGGCCGGGATCCCTGGTGGCCAATCAGAAGAGGGACTATAAGGGATTATCCTGGATTTATTGATCCAGAAAATGTTTAATCAATATCTATTTGGGGCAAGTACAGTGCTAGGTGCTGGTAGGGGAGGTTATGGGTAAGAACAGAGATAAATAAAATATCTCTTGTTCAGAAGGCTAGAAAATAGTTGTTTACCTGTAATGATCATACCTGGCAGAATTTGATAAGCACTGAGGGTAGTGACCTACAAGGGTACTTGGTTTCTGATCAGTCTAATCAAAGGTGCTGGGGAAGGTTTCATAGAGGAAGAAATGTCAGAGCCAGGACCTGAAGGTTTGGAACCTAGGGTACGTGAGGGGTGGTGGCCGAGAAGCCGAGGGTAGCTGCAGGCTCAACCTGTGTCTGGGTCACACTGTGTCTCAGGCGCAAGGGAAGGCAGCTTGTGCATATGTCGGTGCCCAAGATCTCTTTTTTTGTGCTAGAATTTGACCTATTGCAAATTGAAGTCAGAAGTCTAACCCACAACGGTTAGATCTAGGGGCTTTAGGATCTTGCATCAGCATCTGCAGGGCCACTATTGGGGTGGTGCTGGAGACTTCTGTGTCCTGCCTTCTGATGCCTCTGGGTCCCCTGATACCTTCCTCTGCCTCTTCTCCTGAGCAGCATCATCAGCTGCTTCTCAGTCCTTGATAACAAGGTCAGCTTGGATATCTCCAAGGCCCTACTTCCAGGTGGCCGTAAGATGTTGTTCAGCAGGGTCAGGAGTCATGGACATTATTTACCCTTCCTGGGGGCTATGGGCCTGGCTGGGGTCCTGTGGGTCTGAGTTGAGTATGACCCTTGGCCTATACGACATGTTGCTGATGGAGATCACTACAGATGAGCTACCAACCTGACGACGGGGCAGAGTGGAGATACAGGTAAGAGAAAAAGGATGGGGACTGGGGAGTGTGGTTTGAGGTGACAGAATGAGCCTGTTCCTGAGCAGCTGGATGCAGAGGTGGCGGTGGGCACTCATTATTGTAGTTCTAGGCCCAGACTCAGGCAGGAGGCCACCCAGAGATTCTCTGTCACCTGTACCCTGCGTGGCAGGTTCACTGGCCTTGGGCCAGCATATTTCCAAAGGGAGATACACCATCTCCTCCAGGTGAGCACAGCTCCCGGGTCCAGATCGGAGCATTAATATTGGGGACTAAGGAGCATCAGCCTCAAAAACAGAGAAACTGCCTCCCTTTCCAGCCCCCTCTCTTCCCATTCCCACCCCTGCCCCCACAGGGGCAGTAAAAAGCTGGGGGTCACTTCTGCTGAGGAGGTTTGAGCACTGGAGAATGAGAATCATCTTCTACGTCCCTTAGGTCAATGCACACCTTCACTTTTGCAGGGTGCTTCTGTGAGTGTCAGGGTCCCTGGGTTCTGAGGGGGTGTAATGAATGGAAGCAAAAAAAAAAAATCTCTTTGGAACTGTGTGTCCCTTGCATCATCAGAAGGGCAGGTGTTTATGTGACGGTGGGGGGTTCGGGGGCTCCTGCAGGATGGAAGCTAGGCAGGAAGGGTTCCAGATGATGGGGGAATTGAAAGGAATTTTGTAAAGATATTGTCTGTGACTTGGGTTGGATGAAAGAGGCCGGCAGACGGGGCTGTTCACCTGCTAGGCTTTTGTTCTGCCCTGCAGCGGCTGCTTTCTGCACAGCCCTTGGGGTGGGGCGATGGTGGGGAGGGCACGCTGTCTGCCATCTGCAGGAGAAATACAACAAACACCCACACGAGAGCCAACGGAAACTCTCAGCAAAACAAACAGCTCACAGAGGGCGCCCCGCTGGAGAGCAGGCGGCCGCAGGCAGGGGAGGCGAGAGGGCACCTGCTGGGGCCGGGCTGTGGCTGGGCTGGCTGCTAGCGCAGTGGTTGGGCGAGGCTGTACCCACGTCTGCCCTGCCCCTCAGGCCTGCCAGGGAAGAGTCTCTCATTTGCACAGCTGCCACGTCTGGAGAGCTAGGGGTTGCATAGCTGGAGTTAGTGACCACCAATGCTATTGATCTCCAAAACTCATGATTGAGTTGGATCTGTGGGGACTCATTGAGTGTGAGAGGCAGAGTTTGGGCTGAAGTGGCACACACCTGTAATCCCAGCACTTGGAGGCTGAGACATGAGTATCGCAGGTTCGAGGTCAGCCTCAGCAACTTAGCGACACCCTGTTTCAAAATAAAAATATAAAAAGGGCTGAGAGTATAGTTTGGAGGTAGAAATGGGGAGATGGCAATGCCTAACTTAGAAGGTTGTTATGAGAATAGAAAAATATCTGTAAAAAGCACTTTGTAACCAGAAAAATATTATCTGAATTCTATTATTACCATTTTGTTTGTGTCTGACCATTTGGGTCACAGCAAGTGGTTGGAGTGCTTGTTCTTGACTTGTGACATTCAGGACATATACACATCAGTGTGGGGGGGGGGCTCAACCCTGAACAGATGACATTTGGGAAAGCCTTCAGCTTGTGGGGAAGAAACCTTGGACTGACTGGCAACTGGGCTCTGAGGCCTGGGTCAGTGAGGGAAGTGGACAAAGAGATGGCATGGGGTGGGTGGGTGAGGCACAGAGTTATCCCCGGTGGCCTGGTAGCGTTATTAGTCTCTGGCCTCGCTCTGGGGGCTGTAGAACTTCCCCAATACCCCTGCTCTCTCTGGGGATCTGCTTTCCCCTGTCCCCAGCACCTACACCTCAGTGCAGTGAATGGCAGCCAGTGGCGAGTGTCCACAAACCTGTTGGGACAGGGCAGGCAGCTTGTTTGCTGTTCCCAGGGCCAAGCCTGGTGGGCCGGACTCAGAAGTATTGTGTTACTCAGCCAGAGAATTCCTTTTCTCGCCTGCCTCCATTTATAAAGTGGAAACAAAAACCTCGAACTATATGTGCCCATGGCCTGGAGCCAGGTCATCAAGTGTCATTTCTGGGGAGCTGCTTCCTCCCCAGGGCAGGGTGCAGCCTCCTGGGGAAACAAGAGCCCTTCTTCCCGTTCCCAGCCTAGGAGGTGGTAGTGGTGGGCCTTCTCCCATTCCCTTCCACTCCCAAGAGGCCCTGGATTCTCTGACACTGCCCTTGAATTTTTTTTTCATCCTAGGTCTGAGCCCTTGGGAGCAAAGTAGAGCTCATAGCTTCCCTTGGCCCAGTGGACAGCAGGGCTGGGTTTCTGCCCCCACCCTGGCTGGTGCTGGTGCACTCTGGCTAAGAGAACCACCAGCGAGGTATTTTGCCATTGTCTGTGGTATGGTGACCTCGTCTCTGTTTGCTTTGAGAAACTGAGATGGGTTTTGGATCCTCCAGGGCTTGTCTTGCTAGACTTCAGAGTTCTGGTCAGAACTAGGCAGCCCTAGGGAAGCCTGGATCAGCCCTGGGCTGGCCTTTCTAAGTTGTGTCTGGCTAGAGAATCCCAGGACAGGTGATGCCTGAACTTTAGAGACCTGTCAAGTGATATTTCTTATTCTGCAGCCAGAATTGAGATGGCTGATGGAATGAGTCAGGCAGAGAGAGCCACAGGTTGGTAGTGGGGGGACAACAAAGGTATTGTTCAGGGCTTGGGCTCAGAAGGACCTTAGAGATTCCCTGCCCTCACTTCTTCCTGGACAGATGGTTCTTTTCCTGTCTATAGGAAAAGGATCACTAGGAAACTTGGATTTGAGTCTGGACAAACCATTCATGTCTTAATGCCTCAGTTTTATTCATTTGGAAAATAAGGAAATAAAACTGGATGATCTTTAAGGTTTCTTCCATCATTGATGTGTATTTTATGGCCATTTTCTATCTCTGGCCCACTGCAAACAGAAGTGTGGATTAATGAATAAATTCCAGGTAGCATCTCCTCTTGCTTCAAATCCAGGTCTGCTTGGCTGGGCCAAGCTAAAATGACAAGAGCTTCTTAGAATTGCTTCTAGGAGAGACAGATATATTATCTGAGAAGTACTGGTAATAAAGTTCAGTTATGAGGAGTATGAAAGTTTAACTTCTTAAAGCAGTATAAAACAATTTATAATTAAATTTGGCCATCAGTCTTCCTTGCCTCCAAATATGTTCATAACTCTTCTATCTGGTAGAACAAAATGTTAGTTGATCTGTTAGTTTCTCTCATGTCTGTTATTTTTCTTTAAGTCTTACTTAAATATTAAATAGCCATTTAGCTGGGCATGTGTCTGTCCATAGTCCGGTTTCAAGTGGTTTGGCCGCAGGGACCATGCTCTATCTCCTTCATGTAGCGCCATGATGAAGCGCTTTCCTCAAAGGCATTTTCAGCCCTGAGAGCAGGATTTTTCCTGTGCGTCCATCCCTCTTTCATGCTCCAGAAATAGAGTTGGCTCACATAAATGCATAGTCAGTACTTGTTGAAGGAACAGCACATCAAAGGAACGTGTAGTTAGTCCTCATACGTGCTTCCTGATCCGCACGGAGCCATTCTCTTGCTGCCACCCTCTGACTAACATGGTGTGATACTCACCCTGCTTCCTACCTCTCTCACGGTCTCCTTGGCTCCGTCTCCGAGTGGTTCTTGAGACTCAGTTCTCTGGCCTCTGCTCTGACCCCTCTCTGTGTCCTCCCTTGGGAATCCCAGCCATGCTTTGTGGCAGCATCTTATTTTTGATCTGATGGCTATAAAGTATATGTCCCCAGCTTTGTATTTTGCTAGAATTCTATTCTTGCATCTCTGGTTGAATGTTTAAAGAAAACTTAGAAGTTATCCAACTGGATCCCTTCCCTAAACTTCCCATGATTTTCCTCTCCACCTGTCAGTCCCCTCACCAGGCAGCCCATTTATTATTGTCCAGCCCAGACAGTTGTCTTGCATCCCTCTTCTTCCCTCTGTCTGTCCTCTTGTCTAGATGACAAGCCTCTCGGTGGCAGGGGCCATAACTTAGTGACTCAGTCAACATCTGCTGATGAAATAGTGAATATTTTGTAAAATGTGATGAGTCTGAACTTTCAGACTTAGATGGGAGGTCTTACTCCCTAAATAGGTTTTGGAACCAGAAAGGTCTTAGTTTGAATTCCAGTTCTACCCATTTGCCAGCAAGGAGCCTTTTGTAAAGTTACTTCTCTGAGTCTTGATTTCCTTATAAATAGGCAGTAATATTAGCATTACCTACCTCATAACCTTGGTGGACTCATGAGATACTGCAAATTCAGCTCTTAGAGCAGTGCATGACACTATCAGGGGGTCTGAAAATGAGTTATTGTTGCTATTATTAGGCTGACATGGACAGCAAACCTGAGGTTCCAGGCTAGTCATAAAGCGATGTATTGCTCTTACTCAATCCTCCAATTCTCAATACAATTCTTCTTTGTTCCTTTACTAAATGGGGCAAGGTCCAAGGGTAAGTCCTTCCTTCAGATCAGCCCCCTAATTTCCTCTTTTGGATATCGAGCCCTTTCATCACTGACATAGCTGATATAGGAGCACAGAAGAGAAGGAAACGAGTCTATGGATGTGAGAGACTGTGCTGGGCTGCTTTTATATAAATGATGCCTACTTCAAAATGCTTGTAACCTGGCAGAAAGAAAAGCCCAGCACGTGTGAAATAATTACAACACAATATTAGTTCTATATAGTGAAAGGCGACATGTACTGTCCACAGTCCATTGAGAGGTCCTTTAAGATGGTGGTTAAGCCGGGTGTGGTGGCACACGCTTGTAATCCCAGAACTTGGGAGGCTGAGACTGGAGGATCCGGGTTCGCGGCCAGCCTCAGCTGCTTAGTGAGGCCCTTCTCAACTGAGTGAAACCCTGTTTCAAAATAAAGAATAAAAAGTTGGGCTGGGGGTGGAGCTCAGAGGTTGAATGCCCCTGGGTTCAATCCTCAGTATTACAAAAAAAAAAAAAAGGTGGTTAAAAGGTTCTAGAATCATTCAAAACCAGGACTCTAATCTTGGTTCTGCCACTTAGTGGTTGTGTGACTCTAAATAAATTATTTGGCTTCCCTGGGGCTGTTTCTTCATCTGGATTCTTTTCAGACGATGAAATGAGGTCATACTATGAATTATTTGGCGGTGCACGACACACAGCAAGGACTCCACAAGTGTTTACTATTGTCATTATGTGCTTTCTGTGCTCAGAAAAAAGAGCATCCTTGAGGCCTGTTCCCTTCAGAGGGACAGGATTTAGATACATTAAGGGGAAGCAGCAACAGCATCAACAACCAGGAGAAAGTAAGAGCCAGGAGAGAGGAAGGAATGTTTACGAACAGTGGGATGCACATCAGGACTTGGACAGAGGACAGAATCTCAGAAGACACGAGAAATTCGTGGTGCCAGCGGAAGGGGAATTGAAGCTGGGGAGGTTTGCTTCTTCATACTCTCCATTGTGCCTGGCATGGAGCTTGGCTCAGCAAATGTTTATGAATTGCTACTGAACCTTTATAATCTTGGCCTAACTGTGTGGGCCTATGTCTCTTATAGCTAATGAGTTTTACAAGTTGTTTTTTTTTTTTGCAGCTCTTCACTGAGTTTTCTAAAGCTATCTGGTTGAGAGCTCTAGAAATTTCCCTCTTTTGTAGTATCTTCAGATTTGGTCAAGAACTTCAGGAACACTTTATCTGTATTGTTTGTAATTAAAAAGATACAAGGCATCTTTTTCTTTCTCAGCTTTTACCTTCCAGGCACAAATGTCTGCCTCATTTTGGAGTCAGTGTGATTTCATCCATTGCTGCTTTGACCTTGAACAAGGTACTTAACCTCTCATGTCCTGTTTCCCCATGTGTAAAATTGGAGTAATGTGCCAGATATCCATTTATTGCCTTTCAGTTCCAGGCTCACCATTTGGGACCTGCTTTCCAATACTGGTTGGACTCTAAGCATTTTTCCTGTCCTGGAGTGTGTTAAGCTTTGCCAGCTGAAGCCACCCCTCTGCAAAGCAGGTTTCTGTGGGTAACTGCTTAGTGAGTATGTGGTTTCTTTGGGTAGTGATAGAAATGTGCTGGAATTAGATAGCATAGCATTAGATGCATAGCATTGTGAAGGTACTGGAAATCACTTCATTGTACAATTAAAGGTGATTACAATGATGAATTTTATGCTATGTAAATTTTACCTCATTAAAAAAAGTAAGATGTTGTGAGGACAGG
Organism: Glis glis; assembly: GCA_004027185.1. NCBI lineage: Eukaryota > Metazoa > Chordata > Mammalia > Rodentia > Gliridae > Glis > Glis glis. Next base: position 54,472 of record PVJS01001051.1, on the reverse strand, counting down.
ATAAACTCATGAACAGGAAGAGCTTAGAACACGGCTTGGAATACAGCGAGTGGTTTGTAAATGTTATTGGTGACTTCACTGTTGCTTAAGTATTTAGCAAATAATCATGTCTATCGTCAATCTATCATGACCTCCTACTCTCCCTGGATCCAACACATCCCTCGCACTGTATTTCGGGTTCTGATGAACTTGGCCATCCTGCTGTTCTTCCTACCTCTGGTGTGCACGTGCAGCCAGCTCTGGGGGCAGAGGCAGAGTGAATGTCTGCACCCTGGTTTCCTTGAAAGGCTCCAGACAGCTGATGGTGGGGGTTAGGAGTAACTCTGCAGAGGCAAAAATGGCTGGGTATCAGAGAGAAGTCAAAGAGAGGACCTACTGTTGGGCTTCATGTCCCATGGTCTGGGCCTTTGGGCAGAGTTGAGTCGTGAAGTGTTGATGGCCAACTGTCCTCCTCCTTGTTTCCCCCTGCCAGACTTATCCCCGACTAGTGTGGCGACTATTCTCAGTTCTCTCTGGGGAAGAAGGGGTTCCTTGGCTGAAGGCACTGTAAAGCTCAATAGGTCAGCAGGGCCTGCTGAGGCCCCCAGGGCAGGGAGCCAAGGAAAAGCAGCGGAGGCAATAGGCAGGTTTTGGAGACACCTTGGGGGATTGGCTGGGGGATAACTGTCTTTGGGATGCCATCACAGATGACAGTGGAGGCAACTGGAGGAGGTATAGGGTCTAAATAGGACATCGGTGCCTTCAATCTATTTAGCAGTCCTGTCCAATCATTTAGCCTCACACACACTTCTGTACTTCATCGAAACTCAGATGTTTTAGGGCAGCCCTAACTCAGGAATTTTGTGTTGTTATCTCCCCAAGTATCCGTGCACTTGCCTTGACTCTGTTAAGAAAATATAGCCATTACTAAAATCCCTCTCCCTAGCTTCCTCCTGGCTTTGTCCTGGCAGCGTGGGGAGGCCTCGTCGGAGGGCAGAGGGGAGGACGCCACTGCCTCGGGTGCCTCCCTGCAGAGCTGCGTGTGTCCTCAGCTGGGGGTGGAAGACACCGAAAGCTCATGGTGTGACACCTCTGCCAATCACTTGCCATTTCCCATCAAGCTGACTCAGGAAGTTCCAAGGAGCAAATGCCTGTGAAAAAAAGGAGAGAGAACAGTTTCAGGGCCCAGGCATCGGACGCCTGCCCCCGCGGGGTGGCTGCAGCTCCTGGGTAGCATTGGTTTGGGGGTCCCTGAACTGCCAGAGTATTGGTCTGAGGACTCCCCTCGGACCTCCCCTCAGACACAGTTACCAAACATGTTTTTCATCTTTATTAATCTGCTCCTCTTCTCACATTTCTCAGGTCACAGCTGCATTGTTATCTGATGGGCTGGCCGCCAGCCCCATGAAGCCTGACAGTTACAAAGGGTGGATTAGCTGCAAAAGAATATTTATTAGAAAAAGTCCCTTTTCACTCTCCTGTTGTTTTATATGGCGTTAGCCACGTATTGCCTGGGTGAGATAAGAATAGCCCTCTGAGAGCTGTGAGCTCTCACGTACCTGTTGATTGGCCATGCTGGTGAATGGTAGACCACATTGCCCACCGTGGACCGTCTCTGTCATGGCCCCCTTGGAGGGGCCCTACTCAACTCCATAGAGGTCTATAATGAATAAAAAGGAGCATCTTTTGTGTGTGTGTGTGTGTGTGTGTGTGTGTGTGAATTGATTTCAACTTTTCTGTGGTCTTCAAAGTAGTGCTGATCATTTGTTAATTATTTCAATTTAGGCCCTTTCACTGGGATTTTTTGAAACATAATAAGTGGATTCATTTTATTTCTTTTTAAGATCAGAATTTTCATTTTTATTTATTGATTTATTTTTATATTTTTATTTCTGTCTCACTATGATGTATAATCAAAATCACTGGGACGTTTAATGGCATTAGGAGAGAAAAGAGATGTTCCAGTAACCCAGAGAGGCAGGCAGGGACATTTTTTTTAAACCCATTTATGGAGAAACACTGCCACTGAGGTAATTATTGGTTTCCAGGGAAATCAGCTTTGTGGGGAATTCATTTTTATTGTGTTTCAGACTTCACTGGTGGGATCGTAAATCAAAGGGGTTTGTAAGCCTGAGAAATGTCCTGACAGCACCATCCAGGCCCCTGCGAGGTCCCAGAGGACATGGTCTGTTAGGCGACGTGTGCATTGAGTAAACTCCTAGGAGATGTCAACTTTCCCTCCCTAGCCCAGGAGCTGGCTCTGCCGGACCTGCCCAGGCCTGCATGCCTCTGACACAGCACGATACAGGGGAAGGTAAGAGGCCCTGCGTGCTGGCCCGGAGGATGACAACTGATCCGGTGGTGGTCATCATCTGGAATCGAGGGCAGTTTGGGCTCTGGGGTAATGGGGAAAACTGAAGAGTCAGGATCTTTGGGCCAGAAGTTGGGGTCTTGGGAGCATGGAAGGGAAATCACTGTCAGGGGAGAAACCAAGGTAAAATATTAGAGCTGTAAGAGACATTGGTGGTTAAAACCCCTTGTCCACTCACTGCCACTAGGATCCAAATCCTCTTTGGTAGCTACACCACATTTGCCATATACATTTCTACAGAATATTTTCTGTACTGTGAGCTCTCAGGGAGGTGTTTGCTATGGCTTTGGGAAGAGAACATGTTTTTCCAAAGAGCCTGGGAGACAGGCAGTAAGGGCAACAGGTGCTAGGACCTCGGGGAGGCACAACTGCTCACGAGCCAGCCCTCCTTTCCAGCTTTTCAGTTGCCTTCACTCCCACTGTGCCTTTCTTTCTGCGTTCTTGGCTGTCCTCACCTCTCTCTGGATGGACCACCATCTGCCTCCTTGGTGGGAAGACCCCGGGCATGCCCACATCAGCTCATCAGCTCCTTTCTCAGAGATCCCGGCGGGTTCCTTGTGACTACCTGGTATTTGGATAATGACACTAACATTCTAGAAGTCACCCAGGCTAGAGCTCAGGACAGCTTTCCTTGCACTGTTCTCCACACCCAGCGGGCTCCCCAGTTGAGTAAATTACTCACCTATTATCCACAGGAGAGAGGTTCCAAGATCCCCAGTGTGTGCCCGAAACTGCAGATAGTACTAAACTCTCTATTTACTGTTTTTCCCATACATACATACCTATGGTGATGTTTAATTTATAAATTAGGCACAGGAAGAGGTTAACAGCAATAACTGATAGTAAAATAGAATAATTAACAATATACTATGATAACTTATATGAATGTGGTCTCTCTTTCAAAATATACTAGTGTACTGCTCTCACCTTCATTTTGCAATGATGTGAGCTGAAATGATCCAATGCTTACGTGATGCGATGAGATGAGGAGGATGGTGTAGACATTGTGGTGTAGCATTAGGCTTCTATATAATAGTTGCATAAACACTGAGATACTGCAGCAGTTGATTTGATAACTGAGTCAGTTACTAAGGTTAATGGGCAGGTAGTGTATACAGCATGGGTAGATGACGCACATTCCAGGCAGGATGGAGCAGGATGGTATAAAATCTCATCATGTTACTAGGAATGGCACACAATTAAAAACTTATGAATCATTTGTTTCTGGAATTTTCCATTTAATATTTTTGGATTGCAGTTGACCTCAGGTAACTGAAACCACAGATAATGAGGGACTACTATACAGTCTACATGGGTAGCACCCAGTATCTCTGAGCCCTGCATTGGATAAACTGGGGTTGTGGGTGGGAGATGTGGAAACGATTGACCCTCGAGGGCCTCCAGCATTCCCCCAGCTAAGTGGACTCCTCTGAAGACCGTGTTTCATGGTGATGGTCAGGGCAGGAGAAACCAATTAAACCTCTGAGTCTGTAATTCCTGGCACCTGTTCTTCTCCGTGAGACTTGGCCTCTGTGGTGTGGCGGGTTCTGAGGCTGTGACAATCTGGGGAGGGGGAGGTCTGGCTCTTTGGGGTTCTTCTGGCAGGGCCCTGAGAGGAGGTGAGGCCTCCAAGGTTCCTGGTCCCAGGGTCCTTCTTTCTTACTGTCCTTGGCTCAGCGCTCCTCATGAAAGTGGCATTATGTAGAAGGAGCTGACCTTTCATCCTGGCCTCAGCTCTCTATGCCTTCGTTTCCTCATCTGATGGCAATCTCTGCTTTATGGGGGTGGTGGCATTGTTTTGGGGGATTAGATGGATGTTGTGGTACCTGGAGAACCAAGTATGTTATGTTATTTATGGTCATTGTTATCAACAGGTCCCTGGAAGGTTGTCAGTTAAGTTTCACAGTCTGCAGCATAAAGGTGAACTAAGTATCTTCAAACTCCTCTGGGGCGCGCAGGTCAGCTTTCTGGGAGGCAGTCAGCTGGGTGCTTAATTGAATCGCTTGGCGCACATGATTCTTTGAGCTCAGTGCTGTGGGGACCCTGGGACGCATCCCATCAGCCTGGCCTCGCTCGCGCTGGGTTAAGGGCCTATCTTGAGTGTCATTTCAAGTTCTGTGTTGTCTGGGGAGTCCAGACACTGATATAAAGAGCTTTGATTCCTAAGATCTTCTGCACAAAGCTGCCCTTACTTGGGAGTGGTGGATTGAGGGCGAGCTGGAAGGCATTCCTGGATCCTAATTTCACAGAACAGCCGCGGTCAGTGAGATCCTCTTCCTACCAGTTCCGCTGAACCCGCCATCACGCAAGCCGTCAGTAGGGGGAGCTCCGTCGCTGTGGCGGCCCTTGCTGCTGAATCTGGGTGGAAGGTCTGGCTAGGGGCCTGAGGAGGGGCTTGAGGAGTGGCTCACAGGGTTCTCTTCTGCAGGAGGAACCCCAGGCATGTGCCTAGGAGGACAGGTTAGGAGTCTCTGGCTGCAGGGGCCTTATTGGGAAAGAAGTGGAAATTCATTGTATGTGGTACCCAGAGGTTGCTGGGTACTCAGATTAAACATGCAAAGAAATTGTACCAATGTCTCTGCTCAGGGAGCCTTTAGGTGGGAGAAAGAAGCAGGGTCCACTTCACTAAGACTGAAGTTGCCACAGCACCTACTTCCTAGGACAGAGGATCCAGAATTTCCCTCCCTTTGCCCACCCAAGGCTGCCTGGGGGGGCGGGGGCTGGCTACAGTAGAGGGTGGGAATGTGGCCTAACAGGGAGCCCTTAGGCCCAAATGGGATGTGCCTCTTGCCTCAGGAGGCTGCAGGGCCTCTTCTCCATTTCTGTCGTACTAGAGAAGGCATGGGAAGCCTGAGGATAGGATATTAGGTTTCTTGTCATTGTACATACACGATTAGATTCCATATGGCCTGAGTCCTGGCTTTGGAGGAGGAGGGGGCCTGGGAGGTCTCGGAAGCAGAGCCCAGGGGCCACTTCTTATGCATATTTGGGGAGGAAGTCTACAGAAACAGGTCAGCATGGTCCTGTTCAGAAACACCCTGTCCTTCCTGGTGATTTCTGTGCCTCGAACACTGAGATTGAGATGAGGTTGGGATGCCAGGGAGGAGTGCTGGCTCAGGGATAGAGGAAGGACTTATTGGAGCTGTTTTCTGAACTTTCGCTGCATCCTTCTACCCTGGGGTGAAAGAAGAAACTGTGTAGCTTGGAGCAGTTCAGGAGAATCCTATGACCAAAAGAGAGTTCCTCCAGGTGAATAGAGAAGGGCCTGTTATCCTGTTTATGATGGGATTTGCAGTGAATGGCTGAGTTGCAGAGATGGAGAGAGGCTGGCTTCCTTCCTCAGCCTCTTCTATGCTCTTTAGAGTCCCATGAGCTTGACCTCAATGGTACCATGAAAAGTTGTTGATCTTCTATACCTCCACTTTTTTTTTCAGGTAGGGTTTCATTGATAGTATTGCCATACAAGTCAGACTTACTTTCAACTCCTTGCAAGCTGGGCAGCTTGTACCCTCCATGGTTCAGATACCATTTCATGTGTGGATGAGATGGGAGCCCACGGGTATGTCCTGCCCTTCGGAAAACACTAAACTAAACTATCTTTGTGAATCACTTGGCTTTCTCTGCTTGCTAGAGGCAAAGTAACACTCTTGACATGTCCTGCTTAGGGTTTGCAGATCATGAGGGGCTCAGACACAAGGCCAGGTCTCCCCCCTTTATCCAGGCAACACTGCGTAAGAGGTGGGTAAGTGCTCAGAATATCTGATTATGCCATCGCTTCGTCCCCTGAGCCCTGCTATGGCTCCTGGTGCTCTTTGATAAAAAAAAAAAAAAAAAAAAAACCTTTAGAAAGCTTACAAGGCCTTGAAGGATGTGACCTCCCTGAAAGACATGTTCTTCAGACACAGCACACGCCATTCTCTGGACTTCAGCTCCTTGGGACCTGGGTCCTATGATTCTGCCATGCTTGGTTCAACCTCAAGAGGCCTTTGAATATGTTGTTCCTTTTTCCTGGCATGTTATCTCCTACTCCCATCACATCCCATCCTTTTATCTAGCTGATAACCACTTATCCTTCAGGCCAAGCCTAGGGGTCAGTTTCCCAAGGAAGCCTTCCTGTACCTCTTAAAATTTATTCCACCCAGTATCTCAACTCCCTTGGTAGCATTTGTCACAATTATAAATACTGGGAATTGTGTAATTGATTTCGTGTGTGTGCGTGCGCATGTGTATGTGTGGTACTGGGGATTGAACTGGGGCATTCCACCTCTGAGCTATACTCCTGACCCTATTTTAAATTTTTATTTATTTATTTATTATTTTAAAAATTATTTTTGTTTTTGCGGTACTGGGGATTGAACCCAGGGGCATTCTACCTCTAAGCTACACCCTCAGCCCTATTTTTTATTCTTTATTTTGAACAGGGTCTCGTTAAGTTGCAGAGGGTCTCACTAAGTAGCTGAGGCTAGTCTTGAACCCAGATCCTCCGGTCTCAGCCTCCCAGGTACTGGGATTACAAGCGTGCACCACCATGCCCGGCTTTATTTTTAATTTTTAAATTTTGAAACAGGGTCTCACTAAGTTGCCGAGGGCCTTGCTAAGTCTCTGAGGCTGGCCTAGAATCTGCCATCCTCCTGTCTTGGCCTCCCAAGTACTGGGATTATAGGCATGCGCCACCATGCCTGGTTCTGTAACTGATTCTCTTATTCTTTCTCTGCTAGAATGTAAGCGTCATGAGGACAGGGCCTGGGAGTTGATCTTTTATCTTGTTCTTCACCCATCATGGTGCCTGACACAAATGAAGTACTCAACAAAAATGTGTGGAATGAATGAGTGGGGCTTTCTGCCAGGCAATCCCCTCAAATTGTGTGGACGCTGCTTTTTGTTCTTATTCATTAAAGGGGAGAACCAGTGGTGGGCTAAGTGGCTCTACATGCAACTCCTGCGACTTTTGAGGCTTCCCTCTTGTGAGATGATGACAATATCATCTCCTGCTGTTTAATCTCTCCCAGAGAGTGTCTGTTGGGGGAGAGTCTACTTCCTACCATGCCCACTGCCTGCTTTCTCTTGATCTGATCTTTCTATGAAAAATATGGCTTTTTTCAGGCAAAGCTCAGATGTTAGCTGGTCCAGGGAAGGTCACTGGTCTTGACTTGGGAGTTACAGCTTCAGAGATGGGCCTCTCACCATGGTCTACCTGCCACAGATGCGATTTTAGGATGAGACTGAGGAGCATGTCGTCTGGACTGCTTTGGATGGTTTTGGAGTCAGGTTTAATATCTCCTAGAGAAGTCACAACTGTTTTTTGCAAGTCTCCCTGGTCTTTGCACCTTGACTGAGATCTTTTCAAGGGCTGCTGAGAGATTGGCTGTGAACTTCCCTTTCCTTGGAGAACTAGGCACTGGGCACCTCCAGCCATTCTAGCTGTCTACTATGGGCGTGCTCCGCCCCAGCCCCTCCCCACCTGCCTGTCCTTGGGCTCCCTTGCACTGAGTCAGCAACACCCCCATGCTGCCTTGGCATTGTGTGGCCAAGCTAAGCCAAGCCTGGTTACAATGAGTTGGTTCATCTGGAAGCTCATATCCTGTACTCTTTTCCAATATGACACGTAGCCAACTGGCAACTGATATCAGAACAGGACTGGGAGCCGAGGCTGCTGAGGACTCACGACCCTGCATAGCCAACAGCAGGAGCCATGTGGCTGGGAGGCCACGCTGCCCGCAGGCCTTTCTTTCTGCTCCATGTTGATTCCTGTCCAGCAGCACCACGGCTCTGGCTGGCAGTCAGCAATCCACTGCTGGTGCTTGCTGGTGGCTTGGCACTTCTCCATCCAGCCCAGGCATTTGGGCCTTATTTCCTGTGTTCTCCTTATGAGCTTGGGAAGCAAGCCAGTGCTTCTCCTTGGAAACTGTCTCCATCGATGTCATTTCCCATTCTACTCCCAAGGAAGACATGTTTCTCTATATCCTACACATTGGTACCCTCTCTTGCCCTTGGCTCAAATACAGAAACCCCAGCGGGTACCAATGCTGTGGGGAGGGGAAGGGATGAGGGGACACATACAGGAGGTGGTGATGGCAAAATAGAGTCAGGTTTGGTCACCAGTGGGAATGAAGCTTTGAATCTTCAGGGTTGTAAGTCAGCCAACAAGCTGCAGGTCTACTTGGCTCTGGGACTGATTAGTTGTCGCATTAATAGGGACCCTCTGGCACCTCTCTGAGCACTAGTGTTGATTTCTGTTATGGGCTGAATTGTGTCCTTTCCTCCCCAAATTTACATGTCAAAGTCCTAGTCTTCAGTGCCTTACAATGTGACTATATTAGGAGATAGGGTCTTTAAAAAGTAATTAAGGTAATTAATCATGTGGTCATGTGGGTGGGCCACAATACACTATGGCTGTTGTCCTTATAAGAAGAGATTAGGACACAGATAGGTGTGGGGAGACCATGGAAAAACAAGGAGGAGAAGCCGCGTAGAGAGGCCCTAAGAAGAGCGCAATCCTGCTGACACCTTGATCCTGGACTTCTAGCCTCTGCAGCCGGAAGTAAATTTCTGTTGTTTTAGCTGCTCAGTCTATGGTACTTTGTTTCAGCTGCCCTTGCAGATGAATACAACCTCCTCCAGATATAACCGGAAGCAGTAGACTAGATCCTTCCATTTTGACCAGCTTCTTCTTGGGCGTTCAAGATCAGTGGTGTCTCTTTGGCTTGACCAGTTCTTTCTTCTTCAGGCAGCCACCAACCTCATCTTGCTTTGCTGTTTAGTCAACGTGGCCAATAAATACAGCATTTCTTCTCTTGTCTTACTTCTCTCTGAAAACCTGGTGATGGGACCCGCACAATCTCAATGCCACCCAGCATGGCAGGTCTTGCCTGCTAGAAGCTTACGTTCTATAGGCAGGAAAGGCATGAAGCTCACTTCCCACAGTGTTGTAGGTACTGTGATGGTGGTTGGTAGAGAGATTGGGGGAATATGTCTTAATGTTCTCATAGCTATCATCCAAAGACCTGACCATACAACTTAGAGGAAGGAATTTGCTCATGGTTTTTGGAGTTTTGGGGGTTTAGTCCATTGTGAGTGAGGCCAGGGATCACAGTTTTCAGGGCATGGTGGCAGGAAACGGAGAGAGGGAGAGCACAAAGTTTCACTCCTCATGTCATGGAGGCTAGAAGAGAGAGCAAGCAAGCAAGGGGATTCTAAGATACAAGCACAATCCTTAAGGCCACACCCCTAGGGACCCACCTTCTCTAGCCACACCCCACCAGCCTAGGTTACCACCAAGACAACTTGGAAACTGTCTCCATCACTGAGATTACAAACCCTCATGACTTAACTATATCAACCTTGAGCTCTTCAGGGGTCATTCTATATCTGACCATTACAGAATGCAAAGGAAGACAACCCAAGCCTGCCTGAGGAGGCCACGGGAGGCTTTGTGGAGATGACAGCAGAGCCTGTCAATTCTTTGAGGGAAGAGGCTAGGTCTGGCTCACTTCCCTTCATCATGGAATCTTTCTTTTTTCTTTTTTTTTTTTTTGCAGTACCAGGGATTGAACCCAGGGTATTTTACCTCCGAGCTACACCCCCGGCCCTATTTTTTATACTTTATTTTGAGACCGGGTCTCATGAAGTTGCAGAGGGCCTCACTAAGTAGCTGAGGCTGGCCGCGAACCTGGATCCTCCGGTCTCCGCCTCCCAAGTACTGGGATTACAAGCGTACGCCACCACGCCGGCCATCCATGGAATCTTGTGTCGTGCTTTGCACATAGTAAATGCTCAGTTAGGGTGCTAGGTGAATGACTCTCTGGAAGTCCCTTCCAGCTTTACAATTCTATGATTCTGTGATCTAAGAGGCCCACAGCAATCAGTTGGTTGGAGGTGTGGCTGACAGGTGGCATGGAGGTGAGCAGATAAGGGGATTGTAATATGCAGAGTCATTTATGCGTAATTAAACTGGAAATAAGGGAGGAGAACATGGCAAACTACCCTTCTTAGCTCAGATTTCTGGGAGGATCCTTGAGTGTAACAACAGAAATCCAGCCAGTGCAGCTGCCCGTGCGGATGATCAGAGGCGATGTCTTACTCTGCACAAAGCGAAGGTTGGTCAGGCTCCGCACAGCTGTTTCCCGCATAGAGGAAATCCCCTAAGTTCCCAGGCAGCGTAAACTGTGTATTTATAAAATACACCCCATGGCCCAAGAACACGAAAACACACCAGATGCACAAAGCCTGCAGCCAGCGCAGCAGGGATTCGAGACGCTTGGGAGCAGGGAGGAGAGCGAGGGTGGCAGAGAGAATAGTTAAATGCCAAGCGATCATGGCTCTCCTTTCCAGAACACCCAAACTGATCTAAAACTGATGTTAAAAAACTACCAAACACAGGAGGCTTTGAAAACAGATTGTGCCCAGGGCACTTTTTAAAGCTGAGTGGTCAGCCCCAGACAGGGCTCAGCGGGAGTGGTTGCTGACCATGGCATCCAAGGAATTAGGGGCAGCTTGTGCTCCCCGTTGGGGACTCTGAGAGCTCAAATTAAAATCTTTTCACTGGACATGGTGAGACATACCTGTAATCCCAGTACTTGAGAGGCTGAGACAGTAGGATCTCAGGTTCAAGGCCAGCCTCAGCAACTTAGCAAGATGCTCAACAACTTAGCAAGACCCTCTTTCTTTTTTTTTTGCAGTACCGGGGATTGAACCCAGGGGCGTTCTACCTCTGCGCTACACCCCTGGTCCTAGTTTTTATACTTTATTTTGAAACCGGGTCTCATGAAGTTGCGGAGGGCCTCACTAAGTAGAGAGAGAGAGAGAGAGGGAGAGAGAGCGAGCTGAGGCTGGCTGCGAACCTGGATCTTCCGGTCTCCGCCTCCCAAAGTACTGGGATTACAAGTGTGCGCCACCACGCCTGGCCTTAGCAAGACCCTCTTTCAAAATAAAACAAAATAAAAAGGGCTGGGGGTGTAGCTTGGAGGTAGAGTGCCCCTGGGTTCATTCTCTAGTACTACATACACACAGACAAAAATCCTTTCTGCTTGGTCTTTGCAAGATGGAACCGAAAAAGCCCAGTGGCGAGAAGAGAAGAGCTTGCAGAGGGCTGCACCCTCCCCGAGCAGACCGCATGGTGCCTTCAGATGAGCTGTTTTGTTTCACGCTGAGCTGAGCTCACCTGGGTGATGACCTTGTGACAAGAATACCAGGCCGAGTCCAGATCAGCAAAGAGAGGGCAGGAAGAGGAAGAGAGGCGAGTGCAGCCATGTGAAGCGGTGCCTGGCAGAAGCCCGGTCAGAACTGCTGGTTGGCAGCAATTTTAATCCTTCAGTCAGAGTCAATGCAACTCTGAGAAGAGCAGATCCTTGCAGTGAATCTCTCAGTCCATAAAATAGGCTGGTTTGGATCCAGGGACCCGAAGCATTGGGATCCTCAGACTCATTTCTAAATATTAGGCCCATCCTTAGGTTGCCTTGGGGCCCCAAGTCCCCTCAAGGTTAAACTAAATCCAGCAAATTGGGACTCTGGGAAAATTACTGGGACTCTGGGAAGTGCTAGGGGACCAGCTTCCCCCCAAATCAACTCCAACAGACCTCACCACGGGCCCAGAGTGGCGCCTGATGGTAATGATAATAGTGGTAATAAAAATGAGTATTATTGACTGTGGCTTTGGTCTGCGCAGGCACTGTGCTAGGCACACACAGGAACTCATTAAGTCCTAGTAAGGACATTATTATCCCTTTTCTGCAGAGGGGAAAATAAGACATAGAGGAGTCAACTTGCTTTCTCCAGGTCGCAGAGTAAGTGATGGAGCCAGAATACAGACCCAGGGCTCTGACCGCAGAGCCTGCCCTCTGAATGGGCACACTGCTCTGCCCTGGGAAGATGCTTCTGGACTTTCTGGGGGGGCTCAGGCTGTTCTGGGAGGAGGCATGGATGTCGAACTATTATGCAGGTGTGCTCTGGATCTGCGCAAAGTTCCCTGATGTATTCCATTGTGTCATGTGACTAACGGTTTTTCGGATGTGTTCCTCTTCTGACTTGACTTCAGGAAGTCAGAGTCCCCTGAGGTCTAGGGCGTGTGTGTTTGGGGACTCTAAGTGAGAGGCACACCTACCTATAATTGAATATAACAATATAACCAAGGAGAGAGAGAGAGAGAAAATGAATGGGAGAGGAAGATTGAGACTGACTCAATTCATATGTACAGAGACCAAGAAAGGAACTGATGAACAAAGGCCCCACAGACCCCGTCTATGCAACCCCTTCCCCCAGCCAAGCTATACCATCAGCTATATCCCAGCCTTCTCTTCCCCATACCTTAAGCCCTTCTTCCTGGCAGCTAAAGACATGCTAGGTTACCGGGAATGAAAAATATCCTGGAACTTTGCTACAAAAAAGCTGCCACATCCTACTGTATTTTTAAACTCTGGGTGTCTAGCTCCTTCCTATGTCCCCACCCTCGGCCCCCAGGGCTACCGTATCCTCCCCTTCCAGCTCTGTGAGCAGGTGCACTTCTGTTCTACTAGTGTCGTGTAGATGTGTCTTGTGAGGCTGTTGGGATGTCCATTAGGAAAGGCTATCCTCAGGTCACGGGGCCACAGCCGCAGCAGACTCCTCCTCCACCCATTTTCCACACCAAGTGATATATTAGGAATCCCAACTTCTCTAATCTGTCTTTCTCTCTCTCTTTTGCCTGACCCGTGGGACCTAGGTCAAGAGTGCATGAAACAACTAAATAAAAGGAGAAATCTTCAATTCTTTTTACCATCAGTGCTCTCTTTTCTACTCACTCCCTCTGACATCTCAATAAACATTGGTTTTAAAGTGAGTGGTGACTGGGATGTAGCTCAGTGGTAGAGTGCTTGCCTAGCATGCGTGACGTCCTGGGTTCCATCCCCAGCATCACAAAAAACAAAAACAGTGAATGGTATCTGCTGTCGGTTTATAATAAGAGGGTCTGAAGAGGAATGAAGGAGAAGAAGAAGCTTTGGAGGAAGAAGAAATGATCAAAAATTGGGTTTTCGGACTTCTCAGGCCCAGGGAGCTCACTGGTATTTAGCCAGCCAGTCCCAGAGATTTACTGAGTGGGGCTCATTCTGTGTTCTTCCCTGGGCAGGACAGGCACAGTTGCTACCTTGTCTTCAACTGGGGTTCCAGAGGAGTTAGTATCTTTTTTATATATACCTTTTTTGGTGCATTATATGTCTTGGTGAGATTCAAAGTGATACACAAATACGTGCACACATTGCTCCATATCTCACCTCCTTCTTCCTCCCTCTGCATACATGTTAGTGAGTTTGGTAATGTATGGATATAACCTTCATGTATGGACATAACCTTGTTTGAACTGTTCTCTTCCTCAAGCTTCGTTTTTCCCCTCCTCACCTTCCTCCCCTAATCCCCTTCCACTGTTCTACTCGTCTCTCTCCTCATCTGACTGAAGTCCCTTTTGTTTCCTATTTTCTCTCTAGCTTCCATATATGAGAGAAAACATATGACTTTCTGAGACTGGCTGATCTCACTTAGCATAATATTCTCTAGTTCCATCCATTTTGCTGCAAATTATATAATTTTTTCTTTATGGCTCAATAAAATTCCATTGTGTGTATATACCACATTTTTTTCTATCCTTTCGTCTGTTGATGGACACATAGGCTGGTTCTATAATTTGGCTATGTGAATTGTGCTGCTATAAACATGGGTATGCGTACATCACTATAGTATTCTGACTTCAATTCTTTTGGAAGGGTACAGAGGAGTGGTCTAGCTGGGTCATATGGCGGTTTCATTCTTCGTATTTTGAGGAACCTCCATACTGATCTCCATAGTGGTTGTACTAATTTACAATTCACCAACAGTGTATAAGAGTTTCCTATTTCCCCACATCCTCACCAGCATGTATTATTGTTTGTATTCTTGATGATGGCCATTCTAACTGGAGTTAGATGGAATCTCAGGGTAATTTTGATTTGCATTTTCCTGGTTGCTAATGATGTTGAGTATTTTTTGACCATATATTTGTTGACCATTTGTATTCCTTCTTAGGGTATCTTGTAACTGAAACCCCATTTCAGAGCCAGGTAGCAGGGGTTTTGGCCACAGCCATTGATTCTTTTAGTAGTTTTCCTCTCTCAAGGCATATATGATCTTTTACTCTCCTGGGAAGCCTGCATCCCAATCCCCAGGCTCCCCAAAGTCTCACACAGTTCTCTGTAAAGCACTCATCTCTCTCCCCACACCTGGGGAAGGTGGCGGCGTCTCCAGCAGCCTTAGGTTTCGAGTCTCCTTTTGGGAGGTCTCAGTTGTCAGCACGTACAAGTCAGTTTTGCCCGGAGTTCTCAGGAGAAGAAAAGGAAGCTCGAGGCCTTGATCTTGCCCTGCGTTCTGGGATGCTGCCTTGTTTGCTGCTGCTTTCAAGTGACCCAGATCTCAGCCCTGGAGTGGGGTGCGATTCTAAGGAGGCACCTGAGAAGTAGGAAGTTGGCTTGCTTGTTGCTTTTGAGGGTCCGTGGGAGAGAACCACAGGCCCGTCCAGATCTTATCTTCTCAGGAAGGGGCAGGAAAACAACAGGGTAAAACAGCTGCCTGGATGAGAACACACCTTCACACCACACCCCCACGTGTGTGGTGAAGTTGCAGTTTCCCATGAAGATGAAAGAGGAGAAGCACGGCAGGGATTCCCTGAGCCCAGGGTGGGGAGCTGTTAGGCTAGCCCATGCATAGGACACACTTAGCTCTCAGGACTGTCACCTCTGTCCTGACCGCTCTCCGTGGGGGGGGGGGCACGATAGGATTTGCCTTTCTCTAGAAGGGGCAGTCTAGCCGCCAAAGCTATTGAACACGCGCTGTGCGTCTGCCCCATGCCCTGGGGAGCCCAGTCAAATACAGGACAGTCCTGGCTCACATGGAACGTAATAAAAACTGAGTGGGGACACCCACCACAAATAAAGGAAATGTTAAATAACGTATAACACACACGCACACATAAATCACACACAAGAACCGTTTTAAGTGGTACATGACTAATTGGTAAATGAAAGACGTGTTTGCTCTCAGTTTGCCCCCACACTGACATTTTGCTAACGGGATAGAACAAACAGAAGGATAACACAGCACTGCAGTTAGCCAAGGCGGGGGCGGGAGGGGTCTCAGCTGGGGCGGCTTGGCAGGGCTGCAGCTACCTCTACATGTCTTCAGTTACAAGGCAGAGGACATGCTTTCTGAAGTGCATGCAGGACCAGCTTTGCCATGTTATCAGAAGACTCTGTTTGCAGCCAGGCATGGTGGTACACACCTGTGATCCCAGTACATGGGAGGCGGAGATGGGGATTGCAGGTTAGAGGCCAGCCTCAGCAATTCCGTGAGACCCTCAGCGACTTAGCAAGACCCTGTTTCAAAATTTCAAAAAAAATTATAAAAAGGGGTGTAGCTCAACTGGAGCCTTCTTTCGTCGTTAGCTATAGCACCCTCTGCTTCTGGCTTTCAGGGAAGATGCCAGCAGCTGTTTGTCCACTACTATGTTGACTGAGCTCTTCCCTCAGGCCCCTAGGCTGAATCCCCATGGGATTGCCAATGGAAGTGAGTTGAATTTGAAGCTAATTGGTTCTGGAACAAATCCTAGCCCTGTCATTTACTAAGTGAGAGGCTGTGACAGTGAGACTCAGAGTTTTCTTATCTGCAAAGTGGGTACCTAAAAGCGATCTTTGTTTTATGGTTGTTATGAAGCTCCAGTGATATTTGGGATGTGAAGGCACCTGACACAGCACCTGATAGGTGTCAAGAGTCTGTCACGGTGTGGAAATTCACCAAAGTCTGTGCTAAACAGTGCCTCTCAAACTGGCACATGCGTCCAGACCACCCGAGAATCTTGTTAGAAATGCAGACTCGGATTCCACAGAACTGGGTGGGGTCTGAAATTTCTAGCAGGTTCCCAAGTGATGCAGATGCTGCTGGTCCAAAGACTACACTTGGGATAGCAAAGTACTAAAGGCCTCTGTGATCAGAATCTTGCATTTCCATGACTTGCTTGGCCGCTGACCCTACTCTGCATTGATGGCTTATGCTGACTCTATCTCTGTGTTTAGAACTTCTTGCCTCATTCTTCTAGGCTCCATTTCACTCCATCCTGTTGCACCTTTTTGTCACCTTGGTGCTTTCCCCTTGGGCCTCTGACTTTACGCTTCTCTCTGACCCTGCCTTCTAGAGTGGTGTTGCTCACCCTGACTGCCCCTCTTCAAGGCTTCTGGCTTAGTCTCACAGGCTCTCTTACAATTTGCCTTAGGTTGCCTTTGACTAAAACCCACTCTACTTTCTTCTTCCCCGAGGTCACCAGGAAGCTTATAGTTAAGTTCTGTGTTGAGTTATAGCAGTGCTTTCTCCTCATGTTTTCTGATAAAATTGGCTTCTTCCCAATTGTCATCCTTCTCTTCTTCTATGACTTGGTTCTTGCAAATTTCATTTTTTTTTGTTGTTTTATTGTAGGTATTGTCATTTGCTGGCCAACTGCTCTTGGGTAAGTCAATTAACCTCTTTGAGACTCTGTTTTCTCCCCTATAAAAAAAGTGGGGACCCAGGTGTGGTGGGACATGCTTGTAATCCCAGTACTTGGGAGGCTGAGACCGGAGGATCACAGGTTCGCGGCCAGCCTCAGCTACTTAGTGAGGCCCTCTGCAACTTAGTGAGACCCTGTTTCAAAATAAAAAAAAAATAGGGCTGGAGGTGTAGCTTGGAGGTAAAATGCCCCTGGGTTCAATAACCAGTGCCACACACACACACAAAAGTAGGGACAATAATGGCACCTATCCCATAAAATAGATGGAAGGATTACATGAGTATCTCTAAAGTCTTTAGGACAGTGGTTGGCATTTGGAAGCCCCAAAGAATGTTATTTTGTGTTGTTATTATTTTATTTTATAAGCTTTCTCAAATCCTTTTGAAAAGTGAGATGGGTATCATCATCATCAAAACCACATCAGCAATGAAGTACATCAAATACAATATACCATGGAATTTTCATATCACCTTAAAATACTTGAAACATCTCTTAAATTAGAAAGGAATAAGCCGGGTGTGGTGGCACATGCTGATAATCCCAGTACTTGGGAGGCAGAGACCGGAGGATCCGGGTTTGCGGCCAGCCTCAGCTACTTAGTGAGGCCCTCCACAACTTAGTGAGGCCCTGTTTCAAAATAAAGTATAAAAATTAGGGCCAGGGGTGTAGCTCAGAGGTAAAACACCCCTGGGTTAAATCCCCGGTACCGCAAAAAAATAGAAATAATCCCAGGACAAGTTAAATCAAATGCAGCAGGTAGTAAACTTTAGGGAGCATGTTTCTTGTAGACTAAAATCAAATGGGTTGGAATGAAATAGAATCTGTCCTTCCCAACTGTGGCTTTAAACCACAGTAGTCTACTGATGAGCCAGATAATTTTTGTACCACCAAATGCGCGTTGAGCATTACATTCACGACTGAAACAATTCTGTTGAACCTGCTCACTTTTCTGTTGCCCTTGCTCTAGCTTTCTGGTCCATTCTGGCCTTTGACCTTTGGGCCTGTGTCTCATTGCTGACCCAACTAATTTCTTCATCCTAATGACTGAATTCAGCCGACCCGGTCTGGTACTGTCGTCTTCTCTGACTCATCACAGTTCTGTTTGCTTTAGGAAACCATCCCTCTAGATGCCACTCCAGTTCCTAGGACTTTACTTGATGGCCTTCTCATTCACCCAGTGAAATGTATTTTGTGTTTATTCTTTGTCAAACCCTGATACAAATGATAGGAAATACAAAAGTCATCAGAAGGAAGTTTTGGCTCTGATGGAGGTTACACTTTAGTTGGGGAAATAGACAATAAGCAAATGGATACAGACAGTACTGAGTATTCTGCATTCTCAACGTGTGCTCATGGGCCACTAGAAAGAGCGTCACGTGGGAGCTTGTTCAAAGTGCAGAGTGCAGCCCTGTGCAGTCAGAATCTGCCTGTTAACAAGATCTGCAGGGGATTCCTGTGCACATTATAGCTTGGGACATGCTGCTCATACAAGACAGTCTGTTCATGCTGAGAAGGAAAAGAAAGCAGGTTAAAGGACTGGAGAGCCATGATGGGGTGGTGTGGTGGTGGTGATGTGTGTGTGCGTGTGCACATGCGTGTTATTTTATATAGCATGGAGAGTGAGGGTGATTTGGTAAGAGAGCATCTGCTCAGTGACCTGAAGAAGGGATGAGTGTGCCAGGTAGATCCCTTTCCCAGCAGAGGAGACAGCAAGTGCAAGGACCCCTAAGCAGGAGCATGCTCAGCCTGTTTAAGAGGCAGCAAGGAGGCCAGTGAAGAGTGGAAGAGTACAGGGAGACTGGAGCAGGAAGGATAGCAGACTGTGGAGGGCTCCAGTCCTAATGGGAACTTGGGCTTTTCACCTAGCAAGATGGGAAGCCACTAGAGATTTTGAACAAAGACATTAGAGATTTTGAACAAAGCAGGGCAGAATTGGGCTTTAAAAGCACCACTCGAGCTGCTATAACTGTGGAAGGATGGGGCTGGAGGCTAGGAGACCAGGAAGGCAATGATCACATCAATCTAGTAGAGAGAAAATGGCAGCTTAGACAGCGTGGTGGAAGCAGAGGTGCCGAGAAGCAGGTGGGTTCTGGGCAATAACTTTGAAGGTCAAATCAGTAGGATTTTCCGATGCATAGGATGCAGAAGACTGAAAACAGAGGAGAGTCAAGGATGGCTAAGGTTTTTGTCTAATAAAACAAGATACAGCTGCCATTTACAGGAGGAGCTGGTTTAATGGGGAAACTCCAGGATGTTGTTTTAAACATGCTAAGTGGGAAATGCTTACTAGAAAATCACATAGACTGGTTGAGGAGGCAGTTGCTTATACAAGCTAAGGTTTATGGGAGATATTTAAAGTAAGAAAGACTTAAGAGTCATCTATTCTGACTATTCCATTTCACTGCTGAACAAATTGAGTCTGAGCAAGGTGAGGCGGCCTTGATCAAGGGTGTGCAATTAGTTGGTCACAGAGCTTATTTTTGCTTTTTTTACACTGATTGCATGCCATCTCTCCATGCATGAATTCTAGGCCAATGAGTCACTGAGGCAAATTTGTTTATTTAGGGAAATTTCCAAATCTTATGGGCTTGTGGACATGTAGGAAAACCTGTCTCTGATGGTTCCTGCTAAAGCCTGGCCTAGAGGACTCATGGGTTGGATCCAGGTGGCCATTCTTGAATCCTATCTGCCCTCTACAAGGAACATTTAGGGAAGAGGAATAGACACTTGTCTAAGTTCCTTTCTAAGACACTGACAGAGGCTCTGTACAAATTAAGAAAGGGTTTCAGAGAGACTTGTTGATTCATTTCCTTCCTTCCTTCCTTCCTTCCTTCCTTCTTTCTTTCTTTCTTTCTTTCTTTCTTTCTTTCTTTCTTTCTTTATGCAGTACTGGGGATTGAACCCAGGGGCATTCTACCTCCAAGCTACACCCCCAGCCCTATTTTTATTCTTTATTTTGAAACAGGGTCTCACTAAGTTGTGGAGGGCCTCACTAAGTAGCTGAGGCTGGCCATGGACCCAGATCCTCCGGTCTCAGCCTCCCAAGTACTGGGATTACGAGCATGCGCCACCACGCCTGGCTTGATTCATGTTTATAAAGGAGGAAAGGACTAGAGAAGCTAAGTGACTAATTCAAGATCCCACCACAGGCCAGGAACAGACTCGAGACCAGACTGGGCTCCTGAGTCTCGGCATAACGCTTAGGGGTTGGAGTTGGAAGGTCTGTGTTCAACTCCCACCATGTCCATTAGCCCCAGGCAGGAGGAATGAGTCCTTTACCTTCCTTGGGTTTTCCTTTCCCCAGGTGTGTGACACTGCGTCATTTATCACTCTTATACATTAGCTTCTTCATTTGTCAAGTGGCTTGATCAAAGGAGATAACTCACATAACATGTTCTGTGAAATGTCTCTTTCCTGTCACAGTACACAGCATTTTTTATGCTAAAGCCCTCTAAAAGAGAGGGAATAATCAGAATCCAAACTGAATTCTGCTCTGGGAAGAGGACTCTGATGTGGAGAGTCCCGTGCATGTGACTTACATCTTGTCATCTCTTTTCCAGCTCCCTCATCCCCTACAGGGGTGGTTTTTAAACTTTTCTTTTTATCCTCTACCACCTCATCCATCCCTCTCAGAGAAAACATAGGCAGTCATATGGTTGTGCCATCGATTCCCCATAAGCAAAAATATCTGCATGAACACCTGTTTCCATCCTTTTCTCCTGAAGTGGTGTCATCCTGCCTCTTCTGTGGCCACCTCCATTTCCTACTTACTATCCACATCTCAACTCAGAGGTTGCTGCATCCCGCCCTCATCCACCCTCCATTAGCTGATTGGTACTCCTCTTCAGTTCCCCCACAGCACCCCATGGCTCCTCTATAATAGCACAAATCCTGGTGTCTCATATATTTGTTTATTTAAAAGCCTCCCACACTAGAAGGTAGAAATTTTGCTTATCTCTGTCTTCCTGGTATCTGGTACATATTATGTTCACAGTAAGGGGCTTTGGGGTAGATGAGTACACACATGATGCTTGCCTGGGTGGCCCTGAGGATGACTTCATTAGCTTCTGGATTATCATCTCTCAGACAGTGCTAAGCTCCTGATTCTCCCAGAGAGGACCTGCTCTTCCACCTGTACCCAAGCAGCCACACCTGATATGGGCACCTTCTCTGATGCTCTCCATCTGTCCCCAGGGCCAGAGATCAGAACCATAGGACTTTGAGAAGGTCATGGCCATTGGTGTATCATCAACCAAGACATGAAAGAAGTGGGAGAATGTAAGAAAGATAAATGGGAAAATGGGAGATGGATCCTTACCTCCCACCCCCACCCAATCAAGTGCAGTCCCAGCCCCGCACAACCATTTCTGCTCATTCTCAGGGACTCCCATCTTTCTACGACTGAGGACAGGGACAGCTAAGTATCATTTGAGCCTGACATCAATCTAGGTGAGACTGGGCAGAGCGGAGGGGTCTTTTAGCATTCTTTCACTGGTCCTGACAGAACCCCCTTCCTAGCACTGTTCCCAACTACAGAGGCCTCCATGCCTCTCCCCTTCTATTTCCCACATTTTATACTTTTCCAGCTTTCCTGATTTGCATTAAATCACACATCCTGGAGGAATAAAGCCCAGTGGTTAAGAACTTGCATTCTGGAGAAAGTCTGACCAGGGTAAATCCCAGATCCACCACTGGAGCATGATTGCTGTGCAAGTCACCTACCCTCTCTGAGGATTAGTTTATTCAGCCAAAATGTGGCGAATATTATCCACTCATGGGGTTTGGCAAGGATTATATTAGATAATGCTTGTGAAGGGCTTTTGGGCCTTGACAAATAGTGGCTATTATGCTGTTTTATATTTACATCTTTACCCATGTTGTCAGAAATAATCACTCTTTCCTTGGTGTTACTACAGAATATTTTAATAAAAATATAATCATTTTGAATAATTATATATATATAATATGCTATATGTAGGTTATATATATTATATATACACTATATACCTATATGGTATAACTATATATAGTTCATATGCTGCATAATATCTGAGGTATATATTTTATATTTGATACTACATAATAATATTTAATATATGATAATAACAATAGTAATAATAACTTTTATTAAATACTTACCACATGCCAGACATAGTTTTATGAGCTGCATATGTATTAATTCACTTAATCCTAACAAGGTAGGTGTGACTGTTGCCCAAATTTTGTACATGATGAACTGAGGCACAGAGAAGACAGTAAGTTACCTGAGGCTCTGTAGTAGAGGAGGAGTATAATTTGCAGTGAGGTAGGCTGGCTGCAGTCTTAGAGCTTGCTGGATATGAGCTTTGCCAGCCACCCTGGGCTGTGGGTTTTGTGTGTGCTGCCTGTGTCTGATTCATCCCTCTTACCTCCCCAGAGCCTTGCTCCAGGGTTGCAATTTTATGTGGAATGCCTGTATAAAGGAGATGCCATTGGCAAAATATATCGGCTCTTTAGTATCTAATAGACCCAAGAGGGAGGATGCCAGCTTTTCAGCACTCAGGTACCTGCAGACCATTGCCCAGTCCCCAAATCCCTGGCCTCCTGCTCATTTCTGGTTCTACTAAATGGATTATATCTGAGCCTGGCAGCAGACAGATATTTTTTCCCCTAGGCAAGAGTGCCTATAATGGATAAGGCATACTGTGTGGGAAAAATGACCAAAAAGCTAATTAGAATAAGAAAACTAGAGACCCATTTTGCAGCTAGGCAAAATGGAGTTACTTGAGGAGTAAGTAGAGCTA
The DNA here is from genome assembly GCA_004027185.1 of Glis glis. Lineage (NCBI taxonomy): Eukaryota > Metazoa > Chordata > Mammalia > Rodentia > Gliridae > Glis > Glis glis. The sequence goes on along the minus strand of PVJS01001051.1, from coordinate 31,803 downwards.
AGATATTAGGCACAAGCATGGTCCCAATTATGTGATAGTCAGCTGATAAAGAGACATGATTCTCTATCAGGATTCCATCCAGGAAACAGTTTATTTGGGGCAACAGGGTCCCACTGAGCTACTAGCCCTTTCCCCATTTTAGGCCTGCAGAACTGGACTGTTACCTGAAGGTCACTGTCATCAAGACATTAGTATGTAGTGAAATGAGTATATGATTGTTAACAAGTCACTTATGTCTTCTGATCTTAAATTTCCTCTTCTCTAAAGTAAGAATAATAATAAAACCTGTCATATATTTTATGGGAGAAAGTAAAGCATGACTCATTATGAAGAGTGGCAAGGATACTTTCTATCTCAGCTTTAATAACAATAATAAAAAAGGATAATAGTAATAATTTGCAACTTGCTATATGCCAGGAACTCATATAAGTGCTTTGTATATATTTAATCCTCACAATGATCTTATGGGATAAGTTGTATGATATTTACAGATTAAAAACAATAGCAAAGACACAAAGAAATTAGGTAAATTGTCACACAGCTGGCATTCAAACCTGGGCAATCTGGTTCCAAGTCTGTGCTCTTAACTGCCATGTTATCCATTCTCTCTGTGAAGAATGCAAGCATGTACATTTATAATGCATAATCTCAAGTAACCCTCACTGCTTCCTGAGTCAGGAAACTCCTAGGCACAGGGAATATTGGGGCATTCTTCATACTGTGTGTATGCATGTTTGTCAGCTTTGTGTCACTGTGACCAAAATACCTGACAAAAACAACTTAGAGGAAGAAAGGTTTATTTTGGCTCATGGTTTTGGAGATCGTCTATGGTTGGCTGACTCCATTGCTCTGGGCCTGAGATGAGGCAGAACACCATGGTGGAAGGGCTTGGTAAAGGAAATCTGCTCAGCTCATGGCAGCTGTAAAGCAGAGAGGTGGGAGGGCAAGTTAGGGAGAAGATGAACTCTTTCGGGGCACAATCCCAGTAAGTCCAACCTCCAAGTAGTCCATTCAGCCATCAAAGGATTAATCCACTGGTCTGTCAGAGCCCTCATGGTCCAGTCACTTTCCAAATCCCACCTCTGAAAATTGTTGCACTGGGGACCATGCTTCCAACATGAGACTTTGGGGGGTATTCCAGATACAAACCACAGCAATGTGAAATCTACCCCCTGAAGAAATCTCTTGATTCTGCTATGGATTCTAAACCTTGGGAAAGTTTGCCTGGAGTTACAGAAAAATATCAAGAATCAGCTGCATTCTCATTGAGGATGCCAGATAAGCTCTCCAGACTGTCTGGGTTCTCATGGTCCACTGGAGACGTCTCAATGTCCACTGGAGTCCCCAGATGCTGACCCTGACCACAGTGGAGGTGACTCAATAAATCAGACCACAAATGTTTATTAGGCACCTATACCATCCCTAGCAGCATAATGCAGAGGGGTAGGAGATGATGCATCAAAGAAGCAGGATGATGGTCTCTAGCCACAAAGCATTAGAAATCCAGCCAGAAAGATCCAATGGGTGAAAAAGTAGAATAAAATAACAAGATGGTAACATTAAGTGATAATGTGCTAACATATGAAGTTGTTGCATATTGACAATGAGACTATGAGAGATCAATGGAACATGCTTCTGAATGAATCCCATCCATCTCTGGAGCTTTTCCTCAAAGCTCTCAGTTTTCTTAGGGATATAGTAGACAGCATGTATGACCTGTCCTTTCTTCCCAGGGAGACAATTTAGAGTAAAAGGACATTCTTTGCCCCACAGTTCCAGCCACATTCACTGAGACATCTTTCCTATGCATTTCTATGCATTGTTCTTTCCTATGCATTTCTTCATTGCATGCGGTAGAGAAATCAATTTGAGGTTGGCTACCTCTCCAGGAAGAACTGAAATAGTGAGGTGGGCCACGAGGGACCAGTCATTACATCAAAAGATTCCCTGTCCTCTACTTTTGTGATGTGCTCTTACCTCTTCAGGGACCCCGAAACTCTTCCTAATCCTGGATGCTTAGGTACATGGGCTAGCGCACCATTTTAATTCTTTGATGGGGCTCAGCCCTTTATCTTCTAGCTGGGTGACTTTGGGAAAGTTGCTTAATCTCTTTGAATTTTATTTTTTCCCATCTATACAATGAATATTTAAAAGTGGGTGTGAGGACAAGTGGCAATAATTAATAGAATGCTTTCCATAGTGGCTGATATACGTAATGCATTTTTCTAAAATGATATCTTTTTGTTATTTAGCTCTACTATCAATATCCTTGAGTCACCGTTGCCATCATCATTATATAATCAACATCATCAGTATCATCACTATTATCATCTATACCATCATCACCATCATCATCTACCTAGTACATCTCACATCCCATTTCCTTAGAACATTTTTTTTTTTTTTTGCGATACTGGGGATTGAATCCAGAGGCATTCTACTTCCGAGCTACACCCCCAGCCCTATTTTATTCTTTATTTTGAAACAGGGTTTCACTAAATTGCAGAGAGCCTCACAGGTTGCTGAGGCTGGCTGTGAACCTGCAATCCCCTGTCTCAGCCTCCCAAGTACTGGGATTACAAGCGTGCACCACCACGCCAGGCTCCTTAGGACATTTTAAATGACTTGATGATGCCAAGTTCTCTTGGTATGACAGTGGCTTAATTTATCACCGTATTCAGGTAATACTTTAAGTTTCCAGGGGGCAGGGCTGAAAATTAATGCTATCAGATGTAAGTTCTGTGGTGGGAGAGAATGGAAGTTATTTTTGGTCGAGTGGATTTTCAGATGCTTCTCAGACCACACCCTCTGCAGCTCTTCCATCTGCCCCTGAGATAAACCATTCATAGAGTTCTCTTTTCTTACAATGCATGTAAGGGGACCTTCACCCACTAGGATAATTTTTATTTCCCCATCAATTATAGAGCCATAGTGAAGAGAAGACTCTTCATTTCCACATTAGTTCTGAATAATGGGAGTGCCTAGAGGAAGACAACAGAAATGTTTGAGTTTGGGATTCTGAAGCATAAAAAGCACAAGTCAATTACCTTCAGCATCTCAGATAGATTCCTATGTACACGATTGTGTTTCATCTTTGTAACTTGCAGCTATATTTTGAGGGCATCTAAAGTAGAAAAATTACCTGTGTTCTGTCCAGAGACATGCTCTAATTAAGAGCCCCTAGGAAGATGGACATAAATGTGATGCAAGTGGCCTTGCACCTCTGGGGCTCCCACGGGAGATGTCTTTCGTGGCAGAGATATTGGTTTGGTAATTCAGAAGGGTAAAGAGATTAATTCTGAATTTTGCTTGGGGCTATCACTTAAAGTTCCACTCTACAAAGAGGTGTTCAGTTCCGTTGAATTTCTTCACCAAGTCAATACAAATTGCAATGTGGAAATGAGTTGTGTGGTGACATTTCTGATGTGGTATTTCTTTTTCTTTTTCTTTATTTTTCTTCTTCTTTTCTGGTTTGCTTGCCTTTGGCTAAAAACACAGTCAGACCTTTGTGTACAGCGTGGATTCTGAAAGGCCATTGAAGGCTGAGTGGGAAAATCTTTAAGGCATCTCAGGGGAACATTTAGCGCAAACACAGTGCATGCCAACTTGCCTGGAGGCTGGGAGGGCTGAGGGTTTCTCTGCGTAACCCCATTCTTCCTACATGCTAGTTCTGGAAGGATCTGGAGGGCACATCCCTTGGCTGCTACATGAAGCTCAATCCATTCATTCATTGAACAAATATTTGTTGAATCTCTGCTAGTGCCAAACCGATTCTAGGTGCTGAGTGTACAGTGGTGGACAAAAATAGGCAACAACTCCTACTGATGTAGAATTCACTTTCTCTCAGGTTGGCTTACAATTGTTATTCTGTTCTTTCTGATTTTTCTTAGGGTTATATAAATCATATGTAACAAAATATGAATATATTCACACATAAATAATATATAAGTAAAAACATGTGATTTATCTTCTTAGATTGTGTGTTCCAGGAAGGAAGTGGTTGGGTTTACCCAATTATCTTTGTACAAAGTCCAGAATAGCATCATTCATTCAGTACATGCCTTCTAAGTGCCTGCTCTGAGTTAGGTGATGAAGCTTCAGTGATGAACATTCTCATAGAGATGATCGTCTGATTTAGTAAATACAAAAATAGAGATAGTGGTGCCATGGTTTTTGTTGATATTTAGTTTGGGTTTAATGATGTACAAATATTAAATCTAAATCTTACTTGCTCAGTCAGTAAGAAGGAACCTAGGCCTCCTGCTTCTCAGGACTCCCCTGTCTGACCTCCCCAGCAACCATTTCCTGCTGCACCCCACCCTCCATTCCAACTCTTTCCAGGGCCTCCCTTTGTTTCTGAACATCAGGAATAGGCTTGTGTTCAGGCCATTCTTGAGACAGTGCAGGACTAAGGAAACACATTTGCAAATACCTTCATGCCCTGGTCCCACCCAGCTCACGGTCCCTTTGGAGGCAGGAGGACCTCCTGTCCTCCAGTTTCGTCCCTGCATCCTGTTCCATGAATGTCAGCTGTGGCCTGGAAGGCTCATTCCCCTTTTATCCATGCCCAGCCCAGGCTACAGATGCTGTTATTTGAAAGCAGGAGTGTTCTATTAAATTTGGAGTTCATGCTTAGAGACGCTGTTCCAGAAACAATGAGAATAATTCCCTTGAAAAACTGAGCCAGCTAACAGCCATGGAGGGACGAAGTAAATATGTTTTACCTTCTCAAGAGGCAGTAGCACTCAAAGCTTGCATTTTGGAAAAGAAACTGGAAAAACACTGCCCCCCCCCCTTCAACTGGGGTTAAAAAGCAAAGCAGAAAACATCAGGCTGAATTTGCTGTGCTGGTGAGGTCTGTCGTTTGTCCTAGTGGAAGGAGTGAAGCTTAAAGTTCTACTTAACTCTGATGTACAAGGGGAGTCCAATGATCAAATTCGTGTGTGTGTGTGTGTGTGTGTGTGTGTGTGTATGTGTGTGTTGCTTTCTAGTACTTCCCCAGACAATGATGTAGGGACAGAGACTAAGTGGTATCCAGGGTTTCAGTCAAAATATCTGGCCGGCTGGGTTGTTCACATTGCCCATTTTGACAGTCTTGTTGTCTGCTTATAGGAAGTAGAGCCAAGGCTTAAGAGCCTCCAAGGAGGTGGAAATTGCAGCTTCAAGGGCACCTCCTGCCAAGGCTTCCACAGACGGGGCAACCCACTTGGTGAAGTAAGTGACAATGGTGTTTGGCTGCCTCAGTTCTCTTCTGAGTCTGCCTCACCCACTGATCCCTCTTGGTCTGAATCTCCAGTACTCACTCCCTTCCCCTCCACTAAAACCACTCAGGAAAGTTCAGGAACTCGTTCATACTAGCATGTAAATCAGTCATTCACTTTAAGGTGTTTGCCTTTTACAGAGACCATTGCCTGTAAGTAGGGATAAACATTTATACCTGTGTCAGTCTCGGCCGTGCATCAGCATTGCCATGACACACAGAATCCTGGGCCCTACTCATATTATGAATGTTACGTCTGCAATGTTAAAAAAGCTCCTCAGGTGAGTCTCATTCAGAACCAGGGCTGAAAACCATTCCTCGTTTAAGTGAGAGGTTCTCAGTGTGCGATCCTCAGGCCAGCGGCATCAGCATCATCTGGGAACTTAGAAAGGCAAAATTTCAGGCCTAGATCAGCTCTCTGGAATCAGAAACTCTGGGGACGAGGTCTAGCAGTCTGCATTTTATTGTCTTCCCCATGATTCTGATGCTTTCTGCTGCTGGCGTTTGAGGATCAATGCTTAAAGCTGAAGGACCATTTTTAGTCAACAGCGAGGTAATGTGGATGGACGGCGGGGCGGGAGTGCACTCTGCAGTCACACCCACATGGGGTTGGCTGGTCTGTGCACACGTAAAGCCATCTTTGGTTGCTTGTATATCTGTTGAAGCTGTATCAGATTTGCAGAGAGTCAGCAGTGTTAGGATCTTTTCCTCCAGTTGGAAGGGCAGGGATGACTTATGTAAAACGGCAGCAACATACTGGTATAGTCCTAATTGGAGGTGGCTGTGTGAGGAGTGGTCATGACTACCTCCCTTCCTTCTTCTGGTTCCTCACACACCACAAGTGAGGGTGGTGGACAGGGCAGAGGGTAAGGTTGTGGTAGGGGCAGTAGATGATTTTATTTGCTAAGCTAACTTGTGCTGAATTAGAGGCCATGGAATCTTTTACACAGCATTTCTGTAATTATAAATTTTATCTCAAAAACAGTAATCCCAAAAAACATAGCTTTGGAATATGCCTGAAAGCTTTATTTATGTATTTATGTATTTATGTATTTATTTATTTATTTATTTTTGCAGTACTGGGGATTGAACCCGGGGGCATTCTACCTCCAAGCTACACCCCCAGCCCTATGTTTTATTCTTTAGTTTGAAACAGGGTCTCACTAAGTTGCAGAGGGCCTCACTAAGTAGCTGAGACTGGCCACGAACCCAGATCCTCCTGTCTCAGCCTCCAAGTACTGGGATTACAAGTGTGCGCCACCATGCCTGACCTGAAAGCATTATACATAGGAAAGATTGCCTGAACATTTGGCTGAATTGTGGTGACATTTTAATTCTTTTCAGCTAGCACTATTACTAGTACCAGAGATACCAAGATGAAGAAGAGAGGCACTATCTGTAACCACAGGACCTAGGAGGGAAAACAAGCGAGAAGGAGGTGAATGAAGAGGAGACAGGATGCCCAGCGAGCATCTAGCAATGGGCTGGACCTTACCTCTGGGGCTCTGGCAAGTCCTTTCTGAGTAAGGGACATGAAATCTGAAAACTGAAGATTGGACAGGAATTATCCAGGTGAAGGGAGACAGGGGAGAAAAGGAGAAGGTGGGGAGAAGAACATTCTAGACAAGGGGAGAGCATGCGTGAAGGCTTTGGGAAGAGAGAGGAGCCTGGTGTGGAAGCTTTAAGAGCTGCAGTCTGAATATGCTGGATCCTAGAAAGCGTGGTGCAAAGTAATAGGAGATGAGGTTAGAAAGGCAGCACGCCCAGACCCCCAGGGCCTAGGAAGTCAGATGAAGGATTTGGATGAGGGCCTAAGGGCAATTGGAAGCCACTGGGGGTTTGAACCTGTGGAAGAAGATGATAGATTTGCATGAAAAGTCTATCTCTTGGCTGCATTTTGGAAGTGGATTGGAGGAGGTATTGAGAGTATTGGAAGACAAGGCAATGTCTGTCATGCAGATTCAATTTATAAATGTTTGCCTAGGGAAAATATGAAATGAACTGAGAAACTAGGAGATTAAAGTGTGTACTTAAACTTATGTTCTTTTTTCAGTCCTAGTTTTGTTTCTTTGGATGAAAGAGATCTATGATAGCTATGGTGACCAGCCAGTGGCTAGGTTCCAATTAGCCAATACTAATTAAACCAGTTGTGTGCAAATCACAATATAAAAAATGGTGCTGGATACCATGGGGGATTCCAGGAAGGCTTGGTTCGTGTCCACAAGACATCAACAGTTGAGCAATGGGAACAAACAAGAATATATAATGTGTTCATTGAAGAGTCAGGCAGGATGTGATCAATTATCAGAAAGCAAGGATGGAATCATAAACCCTGTAAAAGGAGGATTAGAAGAAAATCTGTGGAAGATGCAGGTCTTGGGTAAGGTTTGGAAGGATATTGGGAAGTGAGTTGACCCACAGGCGTGGGGGCACATTGCAGGTCAGGAGTGCTCTAAACCGTGGCCATTGTGGTTGCTTCCACATTTGTGGTTTCAATTTTTCTTGATTTTCAGGGAGTCAGCCGAACCTCAGACATACAGAAAAACACGTTAGCTTTTGGCAAAGAATGCGGGAGTAGTGAATACTCCCATCTTGATGAGTGGTCACTTTCTGCTGTACCAGCTATAATTGCGGCAGGATAGGGCCATCTGGAAGGACCTGGCCGAGAAGGCCTGTGGGGTTGACCTGGAAAGGCCTGAGAAGGGCTGAGGGGCTGAGGCACTGCTGTGGGAGAACGCCATGGGCTTATCTAACTCTGGCTGATCACCCCATGAATCAGCGTGCTCCGGTTTTCAGAACACTACCTAGTCACAAGATGGTTCAGAAGTTACATGTAACAAGAGGGGACCACTCTAAAAGTCCCATCCCCAGAATCCCCTGCTTTCTGCCCCTTAGCATGGGGACAGTCTGCTCTTCTGCACCAGTTAGCAGTGCCAGGTCTGGGCCAGGCCTGCGAGAAGACAGCATGACTCTGAGGTGGCTTCTGGGAGAATCTTGTACCGGCCAGTTTCCCAGATGAGGGCCGGGAGAGGAGGTCGAGGCGGTACAGATAGTCTGTCTCCATGTCTGCCTGAAGGATGTTGGTCCTGCGGGTGAATTCCAAGGAGCATGGCATAGGGCAGAGTCTCTCCAGCCTCTAGTGTTCTCTGGAGATGTTCACAGGGCTTCCCAGACTGAGGGCTGTGGAAGCCAAAGGAGTGGAGAAACCCCAAAGATAGCCTAGGGTTCCCATTCACTCCCTTTCCCCAGGAGTTGGACCTCTTCTGTCTCTTTATTTTTGGGAATCTGCTATTTAATTCTTAAAAAAGAGAGATTCAGATAGGAATAAGCTGCAAACCATTGTCATTTAAATGGCCTTTTTACAAATGCTCTTTTGGTCCCTCCTGCCAGGCTTGAGGGTAGGTCCCTGTAATAGAGGAGGCCCTAACTACATGGCACCTGCAGGCATGGAAGCACTGAGTCCCGAGACCAGCTGAGCATGTACAGACCAAGCCACACTCTGCTGGGGTCTCTGGGGGGGCAGGGATGGGGAGCAAGAGCCTGAAAGCAGCCAGCAGGAAGAACAATGGGCTAGTGTGAGTGCTGCCTGAGGGGCCTGCGGAGGTGACAGTCCACCGGGCTGCGGAGGTGTGTTTGTCCAGGCAGGAAGCCACATGGGACCCCAAGCCAGCCTCCCCTGGCAGGGCTCCTGACCACACCTGCAGCGGAGCCCCTGGGCACCTCGAGGATGGCCTACACCTAGTGTAGGCTGCTGAACACCCAAGCCCAGCCCACCTGGCCTTGTCGATTTCTTCCTTATTTCCTGGTTGTGCTTGAGGACTGCCTTCTCTGCTCCAAGGAACAATTCTCCCCAATGTTCAAACCACTCCGACTTCTCCTGTCAGCTCAGGAATCAAGGAATCAGATCGTGTGAGTCAGAGGCACTGAGTCCTGCTGTTCTCACTTTGAGGGAGAAAAGCCTGATGGGTAGAACGCCCTGTTGGCGCCCCATCTACATACATGAAATGAATGATTCTGTGAGTGTGTGGCTCTTCGCTGTGTTAAAACTGTTGGGCCAACAAAGGTAGAACCATTCCTTGGGAGGGGGTAGTTTTATCACTAGGTAACACCATTCCTAGTGTTAGTCATTTGAGGACAAGGCATGCCTTGTAGACCAGTCTGGACACAAATGCCCAAAGAAGGTATTAGAGTGGTTCAATGTGGAAATAAAGAATACAAATGGAGATGCAGTAGAGGTGGGCTGGACATCTGGCCTTAATTTTAGCATCATGTATGGGAAAGGCAGGACCTGTGGTCCACAGGAATGGGATGGACTTTGTTGCCTTGACTTCTTCCCCATGCCTAGTCTCCTCTGGGCTCATTCCTAGTGTAGGCTCTCCGGCTCAGTGTTTAGTAATACAATGGCCAACAATGATTGGGAATCTGCTAATTGTGAGCTTTGTGGTATGTATTTTCATGAAGTATTTGGTTTGGTCCTTACAACAGTCTCATGAGGAATTATTATATCTGTATTTTACAGGTAGGAAAATTGAGACACAGTGTTAAATGTTTTGTTCAAGGTTCAGTTTTGTTCTGTTTGTTCTAACTAGTGATTAAACACAAGGGCATCTTACCTCCAAACTACACCCCCAGGCTTTTTATTTTTTTATTCTGAAACAGGGTCTCACTAAATTACCGAGGCTGGCCTTGAACTTGCGATCCTCCTGTCTCAGCCTCCCAAGTACTGGGATTACAGGCATGCACCACTATGCCAGGCTTCAAGGTTCAGTTTTAAGTTCTAAATCTGGGATTTGAATCTAGTTCTATATGACTCCAGACATCAAATACTAACTGCTTTTTGTTAGGGAGTCTTTGAGACAATGCTAGCCTGTCCCTCTTGTGTTAACTGCTACTAAAAGGAGGGGTCAAGTTCAAGCTTTACAAAGGGTGGTGGAGCTCCCAGAGAGCAGCATGAGGTCAAACTTGAGGACAGGTCATGTCCTTCTTCAGTCCTCTTTCCCTCCTAGCACATCTCCCTCTCCTTTTCATGGCAGACCTGGGGCACAGGTTTTGCTTTAATAACTGGGAATCCTTCTCTCATGGTTTCTCTCTGTAGCTTCTCTCCCCAAAGCTGGGAGTGGCTGATGAGGAGATTCTCTTAGGAGTGTGATGATTCACCCTACATTTAGGACTAAAGTAGACAACCTAAAATACAGTCATCCTTCAGGATCCATAGGGGATTGGTTCCAGGACCCCTCAGCATATCAAAACCCATAGATGCTTGAGTCCCTTATATTAAATGGTATAGTATTTGTGTATAACCTATACACATATCCTCTTAGATACTTTAAATCATCTGTAGATTACTTGTAATGCCTACTGAAGTGTAAATGCTATGTAAATAGTTGTTGTAATGGATTATTTATGGAATAATTATAAGGAAAATGTCTATATGTTTGGTACAGGCATAATTGTTTTTTTCAAATATTTTCAATCTGTGGTGTTTCAAATACACAGATGTGGACCCTGTGGATATGGAGGGCTGATTGTATGCAGTTCCCTGCATCCCAGGATCCACACTCAACCACTGCCTGCTATTGGCATGCACCTCTCAAGCCTCCACAGGGACTGTGCTCCACAGTCACCAGATGCTGCTGCCTGAGGGTACACATAGGAATGCCGGACAGGAGCAAATGTTTGAATGTTTGCCGTTTGCTCTGATCCATCTAATCAGTTTGAGCTGGTGCCAGAGCCTCTGACAGATGGGAGTATAAGATATAGCTGCCTAGATTAGATTATATGATTCCCTGGAACTTATAAACTGTGATTTAGTAACTTGGTTCCTTGAGCCTGAGTAATAACAGGTGAGTTCCATGATAACAGTGGATGCAGAGGAGGCCAGGGGGAGATTCACATAGCATCAACCCATGGTGTTATCTCTGGTGTTGTCCCCCAGCAATATCTGTGCTTGTTGTGGGTATGTAGGTTTATAAATCCAGGTGACTGCATGGTGTAATCTATCATCATTCTGTTGCATATTCTCATACCTCTCTGTGGTCCCGGCAGGATTGCCCCCAGGACCCAGAATCGAGGCCATCCATGGGATTATAATAATGATTGTTATCCCTTTATGTGCTTACTAGTTGCCAGCTACCTTTGTACCATTTTACACACATTAAGTGTTATAATCCTTTCAAAGTTTTATAAGGTGTTCTCAGTCAGCCTCAGCTACTTAGTGAGGCCCTCTGCAACTTAGTGAGACCCTGTTTCAAAATAAAGAATAAAAAACAGGGCTGGGGGTGTAGCTCGGAGGTAGAATGCCTCTGAGTTCAATCCCCAATATGGCAAAAAATTTTTTTATAAGATAAGATTGATGGAGGCAGGAGCCAACCCAGGCACTTGGCTCACAGGTCTGAGTTCTCAACTCACAGACCTGCTGCCTGTTCTCCCAGAAGCTCAGAGCCAAGCAGGGAGGGACAGAAGAGCCAGGCTAGGCCCTGCTTTCTGAAAAAGACAGCGAGGTGCTGTAAAGGGAGGCAATCTGTATCACCTTGGAACCCGTGAGAAGTGCAAATGATCTGGCCCCGTCGCACCCTGCCAACTCAGAAACTCTGGGAGTGGTGATTTCTGATACATGGTAAGGTTTGGAAATCACTGGGAAAGGAAATCAAGAGTGTAGGTTCTGGGCCCATTCCTGCTCTTGCCCTGCTAGATGACCATGAACAGGTAATTTTCTCTCTCTGATCCTGGTTTCCTTATCTTAGAAATGAAGGGCTCACTCTAGATTCATCCACTTTTCAACATTTACTGAGTGTCTCCCAGGTGACAGATTCTGAGAATATAAAGACAGTTTCCTTCAGAGTGGAACACAGTGAGAGGCAGGTGGCTTGGGGTTATCCTCAGGTATTACTCTAGGTTCAACTCTAGTTAATTCTTGTGGGTGTGTCTGTTGTCTCTAGTTAATTCTGGCTGGAACAGTTGTTGGAAATATTCTTTCTACCTCCCTTTTCTCCTAACACCTCTATGTTTTCACACTGTTGCCAAAGCCACTTTTAAAACAAGTGTGACTCTGATCCTGTTGCTTTTTAGTTAAAAACCTTCAGTGGCTCCCTGATCTGTGCTTTACAAATAGAACACAAATAAAGAACTAGGCTGCTTGTGTCTTTGGAAGTGTCAGGGGCCTCAGACAGTTCTGCTTAGGATACACAGGCCGATAGGATGGCAAAGAGGAAGTAGACCTGGCCAGGAGAGGTTCTAGATTCTACAGAGGGCAGTAGCTGGCAGTCAATTGATAGTTGTTGGACTTGTTGAACGTAGTTGGGTTTAATGCATTGGTGGCTTTTATCTATATCCCTCAGCTGAGTTTTGTAGAAATGCTTTTCTGGATGTGCACAAGGTATTTATTTTGAGAGATGCTTTCTGGTCCACTGCTTGCTTTGTTCTGGTGGGAAGATGGTTTCTTGCCTACCTCCTCCCCACCTCCACTAGGATGTAAGCTCTATTGCATCAGGGACCTTACTTTTTTTTATTCCTCAGTGCCAAATACAAACTGGATGTCAATAGGATGATATTTAACAAGTGTTTGCTGAATGGATGAATGGGTGAGTGTGTGAATAAATGGATGGATGACGATTGGTTGTCTGGGACTTGGTTCTCTTGTGTGAAGGTTGTGTGATGCAGTGACTGAGAGCTGTGGAGTCACGTTGCCCAGGTTAGATCCCTGGCTCTCCTCTCTATGAACTGTGTGTTTTAGCCAAGTTTTTAAACCTCCATCTGTCTGTTTCCTTATGTAAAATGAGGCTAATACTTCAAAGCATTATTATAAGATTAAATGAACTAATATGTTCCTAAGAGTATCTAAAACAGGTCCTAGTATATAGTAAGTGCCCAGAACCTTTAGCTATACTGACTTTGGCAGCGGGAAGACACAGGCAGAGCTCCTGGAGTTATTTACCTACATCCCCACCCCCACTCTCCCCCCATGGTATGACTATGTCTATTTGTGGGACAGATAAACTAAGAAAGTTTTATTTACTTATTTATTTATTAACTTAATTTTAGAAAAAAGTACTCATGCCAATCAATTTGTATTTATTGCATGACTGTTACATTTATTACTTCTAAAATTGTTTCTTCCATAGACAGCAGTAGATACTGGGCTCAAGTCAAAAGCTTTCATATTCATTATTAATAAAAACAACAGTAACAATAATAATGGCCACCATTTATAGTATTTCCTATGTGCTGGGCATTGTGCACTTTGGTCACCAGGACTAGGGCATCATGGATGCCTGGGTATTGATTGGATGTCAGTGTCTTGCTTTGTCTCTGGGTTTAGAAACCAGGCTTAGCTCACTTCATTCACTGGTCCCATGCTGGTGTCACGGTAGCCAACAAACACCACACATAGAGCTCCTGATTAATTGAATTAATGACTCTTTTTGGAGGCAGATTTTTTCCCCTTTGAACTTCAAGATGTCTATAATTTTAAGTTGTCTTTATTCTTTTCTCACCCCTTTCCTTTTTTCTTCTTCCATTTATCTATTTCTATCCTTTTCATCTTCTCCATCTCTTGATTGATTGATTGATTCATTCATTCATTCATTCAAGTTGTTCTCCCATCAAACTAGAGAAGAGGTAGATAAGAAAACCGGGGGAAGTATAGCTGCTAGCCCTACAGCTCCAGCTGTGACTGAGTCTGCCCAGGAGCAGGCATACTTGTGAATAGACTAGTCTTCACATGTTGGGGCCTTTGCCTTTTTGGCATAAACTATCTCTGATTCACAAGGAAATGGACTCTGGCTTTATTGCAATTCTCATTTCCATAGTTTTAGGGCACAAATCATAAAATACACCTGATAAAAACCTGAGTCACAGGAGGACCTGGTGTTTCAGGAAGAGGAAGAAGAGAAGGTTCCTTGGTTGTGTTTTCAAAGGGGAGGATGATTGACAAGTATCACCTCAATCATTGGACAACCCTCTTCACCTCACTCCTTTGGACCTTCAGCCCAAGGGGAACAGGGCATTGGTCAGGTGAATAGCATCTCTGGTATCTGTTTGGGGAAAGTTCTGTCATTTGTGGACCTTTTAATGCCACCCAGGGAAGCAGTGAGGCTGAGAAATCTGAGTCTTGGACAGGAGGAGTGGATGCCAGGTCATAGGGTCACCCCTGCAGGAATGGGATTGTTTCTGGGAGCAGAGATTTCATGGTGCCATGCTCCCTTCTATGTGTGGGAAATGATGGTTATGTTTAACTAAACAAAGGAATGTTCTATGCTATGCTTAAGCTGGAGATTTTTGTTTTTTCTTCTTAATCAGGGTTTTCTAGGGGCATTCCAATGAAGAAGACTTGAAAGCGTGTAGATAGAAAGACGGATCTTGAGAAAAAAGGAAGGGCCAGCCTTTAGTTGTCTAGGTTCATGCTTCCTAATAGCCTCCTAAATACTAAAGCAATGTCACTTGAAATGTTTGTTTAAAACACACACATACATATCAAAAACCCAACGAAGAAGCAAGTCCTGGACCATTCCAGACCCACTGAGTCAGATTCTCTGGGGCATGGGGTGGGGCCCATGAATATCTTTTCATAGTAAGTATCTCACATAATTTGGGTGAGAACCATTTTCTAGGAATTCTATGGTTCTTTCCATTATTAAAAAAAGAGTCAGATTTTTCACACCAGTAATAACTTGCTTGAACACAGGGAATGTGTCTTTCTTACCTTAGTAGCCTTAACAGCTAGCACAATTCCTAGCAGAGTTTGTGCTCAATAAGCATTTGTAGAAATATCATGGAAGATATTTCTCTAAGGTGGCCAACCATTGTGTCGGGAGGTACTGTTGGTGATATGGTAAAAATATAAAATAAAGGCCATTATGCAGTGGTGGGTGGTGCCACATAATGGTAATGCAAAAATAAAAAGAAAATGTCTTTTTGCCTTGGAAGGACCACATGGTAGGGAGAAGAGCCTGTAGACTTTTTCTTTGGCAAAGGCTATTTTCCAAAGCTCTGTGGTAATAAGAGCAACAAAGGTAATAATCACCAGGCTCTCTTGAATATCTTCCAAGATCATTTATGCCAGCCCTGGGCTATAAATAATAATTAGTCACCTGGTCCTTGGTTTTCTCATCTGCAAAATGGGACATGGACACTTACCAGATGCCCATGTTGATGGAATGTCAGTGTGACTACAGGCCATCTGTTTAGGGCCAAAGGGTATTCAAGAATGGCCATAAAGAGAGTTGGGCACCCTCCAGCCTACCATAGAAGCCAGGCTATTACATACAATAAAACCCTGGCTTCCGATCACTGGCACCCATCCAGGCCACTTGGGTCGATCCAATATCCATTTGATCAGGCCAGTGCGATTTCCTTCTCATAGTGCCTATTCATAATGTCGAAGTATTTCAGGTGTGATAACACCAGAAATCCCAATTGCTAAGGCCATTTTTAGATAAGGACCCACCTAGCAGCTGTCAGTCATATTTACAGATGGAGGCTGGGAACTTGGGAAGATGAGATGTGGTTTGAATCCAGCTGCTTCTTCCATAAGGGTAGCAGGACCAACCCTTTTCTTGGAAAAGTAGAAATTGGCAAAGCTTGAAGGGCTCCCCAGTGCATATGAATTTTGGGAACAAAAATATGAAAGGGAATTCAGTTATGTAGTGTTGCGATCTGAATCAAATAGTAAAATTAGAATATATAGAAAAGTCTATACCAGGTTATTGCATCTAATCATTGCAACAATTATTATTATTATTATTATTATTATTACTATTATTTAAATTTGGAAGAGGAGGAACTACAGCTTGGGAGCCTACACAACTTACAAGGTTCCACTGCTTTCTGTGCAGCCAGATTCCAAACCAGGCTCTCCAACTGTAAATTAAAGAACCTCTGTATTTTTCTGCTTCCTTTAGAGAGAAATTATGCAGAAGAATGAAATGATATACATTTGGTAGAGAAATGAGAAATAGGCTTAACCGATTTAGTATGTAAAGGGAGGTGAGGGATTTCCTGTAGGCAGCAATGGAGTTTGATATTTTATATGTGAGTTGCCCATTTTACCTTGGAGCCCATTATTGTTCTAGCTATACTTCAGTAATTTCTCCTTCATTCATTAAAAAATTTCATGTAGTACTTCTCTAAAATAAACACTGGTTCTTAACCTTAGTGCTTGCATGAACTCCATGGACTGTCTCACAAGGAAAATGTTTATATGCACATAGAATTCTCAGGTACCCTTAAAATTCACTCTGGTCCTCCCCTTTGCTTTCACCTTTAAGGTAAAAAAAATCCTTCTTTATAGATCTGACTTTACAAATTGCCCTGAAATTCTGGGCCACAGACAATCTTCAGAGTGTAGGGATTGTTAAGCCTGTAGGCCATCAGTTTTTCTATGCTCTGGACTGTCCATATCTGCATTGATGACAAATCATTTATTTAAAAAGGTCATATTGGATTTTCTGTCTACCCAACACCCATTATTGGGCTATATGATGCAAATAATCTGTCTTGTTTATTGCTATATCCCTAAAGCCTAGACACAATTACATGATATAATTAACATTTTTTTGTGTTTAATATATGTGTTTCTGAAAATTGATGATAAAGTGTTTGAAAATTAGTCACATAATGCAATAGGACAACTTGTTCTTTAAGGGAATTAATATATAATTTTCCCATTATGTGTAACATCACTGTAGATTATTGGTATAAATGTCAATCTCAATATCCTGTATGGGGAAGAGGGGGAATGGGGGGAATGGGGAGAGAGCCGGGGGGAGCCCACCAAGTGCTGTGTGCATGTATGTCACTATCACTATGAACTGCATTATGATGTGAGACTATAATGCACCAATAAAAGTATCAAAAATAAAATATTTGAAATGTGAATAAATAAATAAACTTGTATTGAAAACAAAGAAAGGTTCAACCTAATCCTAAATTTCTAAGAGTTATTCTTCTGAAATTATACATAGATGTTGGACTTTATCAAATGTTTATTTAGACACTGAATAAGATAATTTCATAATTTTTCTCCTACAGTTAATCAATGGTGAATTACATTGATATGTTTTCTAAGAGTAAACCATCCTTGCATTCTTGGGGTAAACCCTATGTATTATGATTTATCATTATTATTATATCATGACACATAGTTATTTCTTAATACACAATTGGATTCTACAAACTGATATTTTATTTAGGATTCTTGAATCTATGTTCACAAATCAAATGGCCTTATAATTTTCTTATATTGACCTTATCTAATATTAGAATCAAGGTTACATCAGACTTTTATTTGCAAATTTCCTTTGTTTTGTTTTGTTTTTAACTAAAACATCACATTGTTGGATCTTTGAACATATTTAAATTAAATCTAGGAATCTATGTCTTTTAATTAGTAAACTTAGTTTTTTTTTTTTTTGCGGTACCGAGGATTGAAAGCAGGGGCGTTCTACCTCCGCGCTACGCCCCCGGCCCTAATTTTTTATGCTTTGTTTTTGAAACCGGGTCTCACGAAGTTGTGGAGGGCTTCACTAGGTAGAGAGAGAGAGAGAGAGAGAGAGAGAGAGATCGCGCGCACGCGCATGCGCGCTAAGGTTGGCCGCGAACCCGGATCCTCCAGTCTCCGCCTCCCAAAGTACTGGGATTACAAGCGTGCGCCACCACGCCCGGCGTAAACCTAGTTTTTAAATATTCATGATAGTTACTGTACTATTAAAACGTATCCTGTCATCTTATTTCTATTTTCCATTCACTGTATGTTTAAAAATACCCCTTCTTGTTTTCCACAGAAAGGTCCAATTTTCTTTAGTTGGTTTAAGAATGAAACATTATATTTCTGTTTGTATAGTAAGAACAAAAGTGGTTGTTGCCACTTACTTCAAGTTTATACTTATGTTTATTTTCTGCTATTGATTTCTCAAATTTATCTGTAGGTCTACAGGTTGAGCATCCCTTTTATTTTTATAGTACTGGGAATCATTCTACCTCTGAGCTACACCCCCAGCCCTATTTTATTTTTTATTTTGAAATAGGATCTAAGTTGCAGAGAGCCTCACTAAGTTACCGAAGCTGTCCATGAACCTGTGATCGTCCTGTCTCAGCCTTCCAAGTAATGGGATTACAAGCATGCACCACCACGCCCGGCTCCCCCAGCCCTTTTTATCTTTTATTTTGAGGAGCCCAGCCCTTTTTATCTTTTATTTTGAAACAGTCTTGCTAAATTACCACACACTGGCCTCTAACCTGAAACCCTCTTGTTTCTACTTCCCAGTTCCTGGGATTACAGCCATATACCACCAAGCCTGGCTCCAGAATTCTTAATCTGAAAATCCAAAATCTGAAATATTCAAAATCAGAAACTGAGTGTTTTCATTACTTCACAAGTGGAAAATTACTCACCTGACCTCATGTGACAGGTTGCAGTAAAACTCAGGTGTGCTAAAAATATTGTACCAAATTAGTTTCAGTCTATCTGTATAAGGTGTATATAAAACATGAACGGATTTTGGGTTTAGATGTGGGTCCCATTCCCAAGATATCTCATTATGTATGTGCAAATATTAAAAAATCTGGAAAAAGTCCGAAATCTGAAACACCCCTCGTCCTAAACATTTCAGATATGGAATTCTTGACCTATATTTTCCTCTTTAAACAACAGAAACAATAGTATGATTAAATTTTCCTTTGAGCTGGGCATGGTGGTGCATGCCTGTAATCCCAGTTCTTGGTAAGGTGAGACGGGAGGATCGCAGGTTGAAGACCAACCTCAGCAACTTAGTGAGATTCTGAGCAAACTAGTGAGATCCTGTTTCAAAACTAAAATTTTAAA
Source organism: Glis glis (assembly GCA_004027185.1). Taxonomy (NCBI): domain Eukaryota; kingdom Metazoa; phylum Chordata; class Mammalia; order Rodentia; family Gliridae; genus Glis; species Glis glis. The sequence goes on along the minus strand of PVJS01001051.1, from coordinate 12,724 downwards.
AAGGGCTAAGGGTATAACTCAGAGATAGAATGCCCTGGGTTCAATAACCAGTACCACCCACCTCCTCCTCCATATATACAATTCACTTTAGAGCCACAAGCCACAAAATTAAATATAATATAATAATGTCCCTTGGACTTGTGTAAACATGTTGATATTTCTTAATATTTTGTTCTGTGTTGTGGATGAATTTTCTCTTTTTGTTTCCAATTTAAAAAATTCTATCATAAATTTGATGGTATTTAATGACCTTTTGTTCTGATATTTCTTGTAACATCCTCCCAGGTAGCCCTTTTGATTTGAATACTTCCTCCAAGAGCAATTTTAATGTGAGGCCTTATAGGTCTGAGGATATTTTTGTTATGCTACAAAATTTGAATGGCAGTTTGGTTGGATTTAAAATAACAGGTTCAACATTCTTTATCTTTAATAGTTGAAGAATATTTCTTCATTGTCTTTTTGCATTTTGCTTTTCTGTGCAGTGTACTGTCATTATGATTCTTGATCCTTAGTTATTAATATATTCTTTTTCTCTGTAGGATTTTAGAATTTCCTCCTTGTGATGGTTATTTTTAAATTTCTTTCTTATTTTTTGCAGTACTGGGGATTGAACCCAGGGGCATTCTACCTCCGAGCTATACCCCCAGCCCTACTTTTTATTCTTTATTTTGCAACAGTCTCACTAACTCACTAAGTAGCTGAGGCTGGCCAGGAACCTGCGATCCTCTTGTCTCAGCCTCCCAAGTACTGGGATTACAAGTGTGCCCTACCACGCCCGGCTTTTAAATTTCATAATAATGTGCCCAGGTGCTAGTTTTTTCATTCTTTATGATTATGCTGTCTCTGCCAGTGTACCCTGTCTGATTCATCAGAGCACCTTTGGGTTTCTTCTCCTCCTCCTTCTCCTTCTCCTCCTCCTCCTCTTCCCATTTTTCAGAGGAGAGGGAATTGCCCCAAGGGATATAAACTTCCACTGATCTGCCCCAAGTTTTAATCATAATGATCCTATTTCACTACAAATAAACATGGCCGATATTTGGCTTTCACTGATTGAAACTTATTTTTTAATTTAGTTTATTTATTTTTTGTGGTACTGGGGATGGAACCCGGATGCCTTCTACCTCTGGGCTATACTCCCAGGCCTATTTTATTTCTTATTTGGAAACAAAGTCTCGCTAAGTTGCTGAGAACCTCACCAAATTGCTGAGGTTGGCTTAGAATCTGCAATCCTCCTGTCTCAGGCTCCCAAATACTGGGATTACAAGCGTGTGCTACCACGCCCAGCGAAACTTAAAGAATATCTATCAGTGTAACCATTTAGTGCCCTACGTCTCATCAGATGAACTTGGGTCTGACACCTACTCTATCACCTAATAGCCCTGTGACACTGGCAAATTATATTTCCTAAGCATACAGTCAGAAGTTTCTGAAACAATACAGTTAGATGTTTCCTAATGGAGTTGAAGTGTGTGGACTAGATTAGGTGATATATATTTATTTTATTTTATTTATTACATTTATTGGTGCATTGTAGTTATACATTTTGATAAGTATCAGGGTATCAGAAGCATGCATGCACACATTGCTCATTTAGCCCAGGTGATATATTTAAGGCTTAACATGGAGCCTGATGCATAGTAAGTAGTTATTATTAGCGCATGGAAATTATTATGCTAGGCCTAGGAGGAGAAACAGATGAATAAGAAAATATTCAGGCTGAGTCAGGAGAATTTCAGGTCCAAGGCTAGGCTCAGCAACTTAGCGAAATCCTCAGCAACTTAGTGAGACCCTGTTTCAAAATAAAAAGGGCTAGGGGTATAGCTTGGAAGTAGAATGTCCCTGGGTTCAATCCCTAGTACATATATATGTATTATATATATATATATAATATAATGTATAATCCCTAGTACATATATATTATATATAAAATTCATTTTATATAATTCAAGTCTGTAAAATGAATTATATATATAAAATATATATATAAAATTCATATATATCTTTTTTTTTTTGCAGTACTGGGGGTTGAACCCAGGGGCGTTCTACCTCCGAGCTACACCCCTGGCCCTATTTTTTATACTTTATTTTGAAACTGGGCCTCATTAAATAGCTGAGGCTGGCTGCGAACCTGGATCCTCTGGTCTCCGCCTCCCATGTACTGGCATTACAAGCATGCACCACCATGCCCGGCTTCATATATATCTTATATGTAATCCATTTTATGGACTTTGGGAGAATAAGATATATATATAATTATATATATATAATTTATATATAATTAAATATATAAATTAAATTATATATAATTTATATATAATTAAATAAATTAAATTATATATATAAATTATATTTTATATATAAATTAAATTATATAAAATTAAATATGTGATTATATATATATGTAATTATGTAAGGCATATATAATTATATATACATGTGTGTGTATATATATATATATATATATATATATATAATTCATTTTATGGACTTGGGGAGAATAACATAGTCAAAATAAAAGTAATGTGAGAAAGGACCAGCAGGGTTCATACCCTCCTAAGAATCTAGGAGACCCTAGATTCAGAGAACCGCTTATTAATTTTATAAATATGCAAATATGACTTGTTTAGAGGGACACAGCCAGTGGATGGCAGAACCTTGATGGGAGCCCATGTCTCCTGGGGCTGAGCCAGGCCTGGTGGATGTGCCCTGTTTCCAGTGGGTACTTCTCGGTGAGGCCCAAGGTCTCATGATGCTGCTACCGGCCAGGCCAGGTCATGGTGTGGAGCTCCGCAGCATGGGCCCTCCGTTGTCCTGAAGTTCAGGGACTTTGTGGGGAGGGCTGCCACTCAGCTAGGAGATAGCCTTCCCTGTCTTTTGAGTGAGTTGTTTATGCAAGCATTTTTTTTTTTTTGTACTGGGGATTGAACCCAGGGGAATTCTACCTCTGAGTTAGACCCCTCCTATTTTATTTTTTATTTTGAAACATGGTCTTGTTAAGTTGCTGAGGGTCTTGCTAAGTTGCTGAGGCTGGCCTCAAACCTGCAATCCTCCTGTTTCAGCCTCCCAAGTACTGGGATTACAGGTGTGTGCCCCCATGCCTGGCTTGAATATTTTTACTTAAGACCTGCCCTCAGATAACCCAGTAGAGACAGTAATTCATAACTTCATTAAATGACCCTTTTTGGAGATCAGTGTGCTCCAGGCCCAGTGTGAGGCTCTGGAGGAAGAAAGCTGAAACCCCCTTGAGGAGCCCACAGAGTCATGCAACAATTTGCCACCATTTCATGAACAAAGTGTTCCAAGAGCCGAGAAAAGATGGATGGATATTTTCTGGGCAGGGAGATTTGGTGAGTCAGAACATTTTTTGCCAAAGAAAGGTGCATTTGAACTGGATCTCAAAAGGCAAAGAAGCAATTTTCAGATGGGAAAGAGGGAAGAGAACCTAAAAAGAGGGGGCAGTAAGGTCAAAGTAGGGAACTGCATGGATTTTCAGGGGTGCTTACAAGGCTTTGGGAGCCTGTGTGTGTTGGGGGGCAGTGGAGATGCGGGTAGAGAGGAAGGGAAGGGCACAATCGTGAGGGGCTTTATATGTCTCCAATCTGTGGCTGACGGTTTTTAAGCTGGAGAATGACAGGATCAGATGCAAGACTGCTCTGAGGCAGTCTGGAGGGCGGAGCAGCAGGGCCCCACACCTGCCTGAGAGGGTTGTAGCCAAGTGGTCTTAACCTCAAACTGACTGGGTCACTGGAGCCTGAGCATGTGGGCTTCCGATACACAGTGGCAGAGGCTTCCAAACTGGGAAGGAGCCTGTAGCCCCCCCCCCCATACACCTACTGCAGGTGTTGAGCCCATTACTCTTCCTTTGAGAAGCTTCCTGTTCATCAGGTGGGGGCACTAGGAGAGAGGCCCTGTTCCCTCTGTGCTGACAACTCCTCATTGAGAAACCAGCCCCATTTAAAGAGCGTGGGCATCTTCTCTTTCCTTCCCTGAGTGAGTTGGCCTCTTCCTTTGTGGGTACATTGGCCATCGCAACCAGTGACTCCCATATTTAAACCAAATTAAGCCTTGCGATTTTGGTAGGGACTGGGGCAAGGGGAGGGGCTGCCAAATTGCAAAGTGGAATAAACAGAAAAGCAATATTAAAAGATTGAGGAGGTTGTTTAGTGAGGCTTGAAGGGAGGACAGGTGTTTCCTCCCATGTTGAGAATCGGTGACCCCTGGGAATGGCATTTCCTGTCGAGCAGGTGCACATGGCAGGCCAAGTCCTGCCAAAGTCCCACTGCTGCGGGACCCTGAAGGAGCACTGGCGAAAACCCAGCATTTCCCAGAGAGTCTTTGGGATCCTCGGGTGAGGAGGCCCGAGGCCTGATGCGGTGCTCACACTGTGCTCACACATCCTGACACTCACACAGGCAGGGTGTCACTCTGGGGCTATGTGCAAATGGCCGTGGCCTTCTGTGCTGTGCGGGTGTTCAGTCTCAGCTGGCTGGCTCTGTTGGGCCTCTGAGGACACACACAGTGGGGTGACAGGCAGTGTTGCTGAAGAAGTGTGCCTGTGCCCGAGGTGGGAGGACGTGATGACGCGCCCCCACGCAGCGGGAACTGGGGCCTTTAAAAGCTGAGGAAGCGGCCTGTGAGCAAGCAGAAGTTCCACTGGAGCAGAGCACACCCAGGTCGCACATTAAAGAAGCCAAACTGTCAGCTTCAAAGAGAAAAGGCAACATCCTGTCACAAGCCATGCTCTGGCAAAAACGTAAGTGGTTAGGCAGTGGCTGTCAGAGCCAAGCAAGCACAGGCGGGGGGCAGGCGATCACTGGCTGGCCTGGGATCGGGGAGCTGGTGGTAGTGATGAGGCCACAGAGTCTGGGTTCCAGGCCCGGCAGCCGGGAGGGGTGAGGTGGGCGAGAGGGAGCCTGGTGGAGAAACTGACCTGTCAGAGGTGATGCTGATTTTCCAGGCTGGAGGGAGCAAAGCAGTGTCCCAAGGCGGGACAGCTCTTCTTATCTCTGCTGCTGTGCATGAATCACTGTGCTGAAGAAAGGGCAGTCTATGATTCACAGAACAGAAGCCAGATGTGACCGGGTTGGGGCTGGGAGGGGAGTGTGGTACAGTTCTTGACACCAGGGGCTTTACTGTTATCGGCAGCTACTCTTCAGCCTGAAGTTTGATTTTGTGGGCCCATTTCTAGCCAAGTTACTGAGCTTTCTGCCAAAGGGGGTTTGTTTCTGTGGATGTGTTGGGATGAGGCGGAAACCTGGTTTTGTGAATCACATCTTCACTGGCTGCCTTCTCTTGACTCTTGTTCTTTTTCCCATTCTGTGGTGAGGCTGGTTGTCCCACTGCAAAAGGGCAGCAGGTTTATCTTTGACCTTGATTTTAATCCCTGGAGTTGATGGAACAACTGTGATCTTTATTTTCCATTATGTGGACTGAACAGAAACTCACGTTATTAATAATTGAAATCATACGTAGAAATTATCTACAATATTCCTTTCCTGAGGTAAATGAAGTCAACTCAACAGTTTCATGAGAGATGAACATTATTGGGCAGCAGTTCTCTATTTCCTAAAATCAGAGAATCTAGATTTACAGAAGAAGGTAAATTAAGGGGGTTATTTTACAAATAGCTATCCTATTGGATTCTTTAAAGTTCTGAAAATATAACTTCATTAATTAAAATGTGACCTACAGTCATGTCAGCACCAATTCATTGTTTGCTTTCTCGTGTAAATTCTCTGGAGTTGATCTCATTAATGTGTGCTACGGAGGAGTTCCTCAGATTGTGAATGTCCATCATTCATACCAGCAAGATGCATTTGTTTTAATAAAAAGAAGTGAGCTTTAATTTGAATTTGGAGTTACAGACTCCTTCCAAGATAATTTAGGAATATTCTAGTGTAGATGGTATGAACTCCGAGCAGAAGGGGGATAGAGAAAGACCCTCTCCCTCTGGAAGCAATGGCAGCCAACACCATTGGGGGTGCTATGTGAATGAGGGCAGGGAGCCTCAGTGCTTTCACTCGGGGCTTTTAAGCATCCGTATACCCTCTCACTTTGAGCAGAGAGCTTTTTTCAGTTAGTAGGTTTCTCATATCTAAAATGGGATAAAATAAGTCCCCATTCTGCAGAGCCACCCTTCGTCAGTTACAGTGCCACCAAAATGATGCTGACCGCTCTGGTTCTGCATTAGCATCTGAGACCCGGGTACTTCCCTGTGCACATGAGCTGTTGTATTCTCTCTTCTTGGTTATGCACTGCATTATTTCTTCTTTAATGCCTCCTAAGAGATGAACAGTCTATTTTTTAAGGGGCATGCTGGAGGGCACATTTTCTGATCACACTCTGGGGGCTGGCCAGGTACAGTAAGACTCCTTCATAATAAGAGAGGCCACATTGTAAGGTCTTCAATGGAATAACGGGGGTGAACATTTCCACATGTCCAGATGAACACAAGTCAAAAGTCTCTTTAATTGTCCTTTGTGACCTTAAAGAAAATTAGGAAAGGCCGTGTGCACCACACCTACCCTCTTACCCGGGAACCAAGTATGTAGTATTTGGGGCACCTGGGTGACTAAACACTGTGGGAAAACTAGTAAAAACAGGGCGGCAGCATCAGCCCACTAAGAATTACCCCATGGAAGGGCAGGGTTTGAAATTAGACACCAAGAGTGCTGAAAAGGCACTTTCTTTTTTCAGAAAACACCCTCGAGGCATGAGCTGAAATGACTGTACCCCGGGGTTCTGGAAAGGGTTAAGAAAACATTCTCTTTGTAAATGTTGCCTCCTCCCTACCTGGCCCATGACCCCCGTTTGTGGACTAAATGTGAACACAGCTTTGGTTAAGATCAGAGAATAGCGTGACAAACCTCGGAACTTTTGGCACAGAGAAGTGGAAATATTCAGGCCCCAACCATGACTTGAGATTTGCTTGACTGACCAGTTGGATAAAGAAGCTGCTCCCCCTGCAGATCCTCTCCCTGGGTTATGCACTTGGCCCTGCCCACCCCATGCAGAAGAGAACATCCACTCCAATTAGTGATGGTGCAGGAGAAAGAGCATGAGCATTGGAGTGAGACGGGGCTGAGTTTGACAGTTGGATCTGCAACTGAGTTGTTTGATCTCACATTCTTAAAAATACACACAGTGGGGATTCTGATGACTTTTTGTGAGATCTACAGTGGAGAATGTAGATATAGTGATTCTAAATTCTCTGATAAGCAGTGCTAGCAGTCAGTTAGTGCCTTCCTCCTAAACACCTTCCATCCCATAAGCCCATTATGCCAAATTCCCTCTTGTATATCCTTTCTTACCCTTCGATTAGAATAGTTAAGAAGCCCCAAATCAAAATATTCTTAGGTGATAGGCTCTAGCAACATTTACCAAGGGTCTAAAACAGGAGTCTGCATATATGGCCTGTGTGCCAAATTAGGACTGCTGTCTGTTTTTATAAATAAAGTTTTATTGGAACACAGCCATGCCTTTTCATTTGCATATTGTCTAGGGCTGCTTTTGCTATGAAGACAGAGTTGAATAGTTGTGAGAGAGACTGTGTAGAACATGAAGCCTAAAATAATTATTATCTGGCCCATTAGAGTTGTCATCCTCTGGTCTTAGACAATTTGCTTGGTGCTTTAGGCATTCATTCCCGTGGGTTACTCAGTATCCTGGGCTTGCACAGTGTCAGCAGCGATGGTAGATAAGGCTTACAGCCAATTCATTAAATATCTTGTCCAATGCCAAAAATTGATTTGATTGATCTTCTTTCTTAAAAGTGACAGAACTGTGTGCAATAAACAGAACACCACTCGTTAGAGAGGGAATGAATCAGACAACTGCATTTTATGATTGTTGCTTGTATCAGGGGAAGATCTACATGATAATGAAAAGCAAGCTTGACTGATTTTGTTTGAATTGACTGGTTGTCTTCCATGCCATAGACTTGGCCTTGGTATGTCTTTACGATAGTGACCCAAGGAGCACCTTAGGAACAGTATTGAAATAGTTACCATCAGATTATTATGGCACAGATGTGCTTTTGCTTTCTGATAACTTGAAAAGAGCAGAGGTTTAGCAAACAGATAAATGAAGTTCTCAAATTTTTCATTAATATAAACTGGGCATGGTGGTGTGTGCCTATAATCCTAGTACTTGGGAGACTGAAACAGGTGGATGACAGGTTGGATGCCAGCCTCAGCAACTTAGCAAGGCCCTCAGCAACTTAGTTAGACCCTATTTCAAAATAAAAAACTAAAACAGGGCTGAGGATGTAGCTCAGAGGTAGAATGCCCTTGGGTTCAATCCCCAGTACCAAATTAAAAAAAATTTTCTCATTAACATAGAACTTTGAGCTGGGCTCAGTGGCACACACCTGTAATTCGAGTACTTCGGAGACTGAGACAGGAGGATCACAGGTTCAAGGTCAGCCTCAGCAACTTAGCAAGGCTCTCAGCAAGCAACTTAATGAGATGCTGTTTTCCAATAAAAAATAAAATAGCACGGGAGTGTAGCTCGAATGTAGATGCCTGTGGGTTCAATCCCCAGCACCACAAAACAAAACAACAGCAACAAAAAACATAGAGCTTTTTCTTAGGATTTACCCTGGGGTCCCACTAAATAGGCAACATTTTTTAGGGCACTTAAAGAGAAGGAAAATGTGTAACATATGTATAACTTTTGGAACCTTGAAATTGACATAAATTTAGATTCACTTATAATAAGTAATTTAAAATGTATGGACAACCTTTAATATTTCTATACCGTGTTACAAACTTTGCTTATTTAATGAGCCTAATAAACACCTTTAGTTCTTACCAAGTTAATCCATTGATTCAGGGATTCTTGCTGTGAAGGACAAGTAGAATCCAGAGGAGGGTCACAAATTCACAAGCACCTTCTATGGGTGAAATAGGAACACGCATTTACCATGCACACAGATTTAATTGATAAAGCAGATGATTTTCATGGTGGCTATTTAACTTCCTTTTCCCTCTATTAACTGAAAATAAATGCCAGATTTGTCCCCTTCTATACCCAAAAAGTTAACCAGTCTGAAGTTTTGAAAGCTTTCTTCCAGTTCACACCTGCAAAGCTGTTCTTTCCTGAGGAACAAAAAAGAATCAAGATTGTCTACACTAGTTCATTAGATGTGTGGACATTTGATTCATTAAGAAGTCCTGTAAATGTTTGTTTTTAACTTTCCCATTACAAAGTAAGTATATCAGGTTTTCTCCCCCTCCGATTCCTTCCTAAAGTAGTTTGTTTTCCAACTGAATGATAATGTCCAGCAATTTCTCATTCTGAAGCAACCAAATCAAAGCTGACTGAGTGAGTGTGATCATTAACATAATTCTTACCTTTATGGACTACTTAGCTGCACTCTTGTTCTCTCATTTCTGAGGAATAAGAGTTGACAGGAGTGGGCCCGCCTGGGATAGGGGTGGCTTCTCTGGAACCCTCTTGTCCTGGCTGTGTAATGCTGTGGACAAGGCATTAATCTTGCAGGCAGAAGATGTGAACTCTACTTCCCAATCCACCGAAAATCAGGTGTGGGGTGTTCGGCAAGCCACCTGACCACTTTGGGTCGCATATGAAATGGACCTTGTCTTTTTCTGGTGACAGGCAAGGAGACTTATTGATTGAAGTGTTTTTCCCAGTTCTAATAGCTGAGTTTTCCAAGTACTTATAAAAAATAAAGTATATTTTAAACCAAGAGTCCTTAATTTAACAGAAGGGATTCTTGCATTTGCTTAGAGCAGTCCTTTTCAAACTTGGCTACACATTTGAATGATCTGGGAAAAATTAAGGAATAATGGATGCCTGGGTTCCAACTCAGAGCTTCTGGTTAAATTGCCCTGGGTGTTGGGATTTTCAAATGCTTTTCTGAGTGATTGTAATATGCTATAAATTGTTGAGAACTGCCAAGTTGGAGGTTGAAATCTGGCTTCTAACATACCTTTGGACTTTACTATGAGCAGAACATGCTCAATCGTTTTAATGGTGATAAATAGGAGTTATGGGTACTGAATATTTATTTGGCACCATGCAGTATACCAGCTGTTTGGATTATATTTGGTCGCTAGTAAAGAGACCTGAGAGAATACAAATTTAAGTAAGAAAGTAGAGTACTTTCTGCCATGTTAAGAAGTTCATAGTAGGCTGTTCTAGGTCGTATGGGATCTACACCATGCCAACAACATCCCAGACCCTTGTCTTTCTGGTCTGCTGTGCTTGGCATATGGCTTTTGTCTTAAAGGTACCTTCAGAGTTGTCACTACAATACTAGTCACTACATCTATGATCTTCATCACATATTCAGGTAAGAAAAAAGAAAATGGAAAAACAAACAAACAAAATGCCTATCACTGCCCCTTCCCTCTAACACACAACTTCTTCTGACATGTAATGGCCACTCCTGCCTACCAGGGAGAACAGTAGAACTGTTCAGCGGGGTACTTTGCCACCTCCATGATCAAGGAGCTGTTAGAAAAGAGGGAGAAGGTAGATGTTGGGTGTTTCAGCTGCCCGTCTTTGCCATGCTTTGAATGTGTCATTTCATAATCTCCATAAACACTCCACGGCATAGGTTCTGTTGTAAGGTCTTTTTTTCCTTTGGTACTGGGGAATGAGCCCAGGGGCATTCTACATCCAAAGCTACACCTCCAGTCCTTATTTTTATTTATAATTTTGAAACAGGGCATTGCTACATTGCCAAGGGTCTTGCTAAGTTGCTGAGGTTGGCCTTCAATCTACAATCCTCCCGTCTCAGCCTCCCAAGTACTGGGATTACAGGTGCGCACCACCAAGCCTGGCTGTATGGTCTTTTCACAGATGAGGAAACTGAAGCTTCAAGAGTAGGTTAGTAACTCACCCACACAACAAAATCGGAAATTGGTCTGACCCACACCCAAGTATTGATTTGCTGAGCTATCCTGTTTCCCTGCCATAGGCTTAGGAGGTGCTATTGGTGAAAGCCCAGGCCTTCCACTTTAGATAAAGGCCAATGGCAAATGAAGCCTGCCGGCCTACAAATGGCCATCCAGACCTTGAGAACTCACTTGTGATGTATTTAATTTATGCTCGGCTACTCAGGGAAGAAGACAAGATCTTTGCTTGCCATTTTACCTCTTCCACTGGGCCTTTTGTAGACATCTTGGCTATGATGGAAGGCTCAAAGGGGAACCTAGAGTTGGCTCCAAATACTCCAGCACATCTGTTTTCTGGGCATTTTTTTTTTTTTTTGGTGGTACTTGGGATTGAACCCAGGGGCGTTCTACCTCTGAGCTACATGCCAGCCCTTTTTATTTTTTATTTTGAAACAGGGTCTTGCTAGGTTAATGAGTCTCATGAAATTGCTGAGGCTGTGCTTGAACCTGAGATCCTCCTGTCTCAGCCTTCCAGGTACCAGGATTACGGGGGTGCACCACCATGCTTGGCTGTGGGCAGTTTTAATGGGAAGCCCTGTATGGCAGCCTGTGCTGGGAGCCAAGACTTCTGCCTCCTGGACACTTTTTTCCTTCCTAACTTTCTAGAGTTGGGAGAGTCAGGCTATCCTTTCTCATTTTCTCTCTCTTTTTCTCTGTCTGTGTATGTGGGGTGTGGATAGCAAGATATAGTGAGCAGGGTTTTGTTTCGGGTTAGAGTGACACTTCTGTTCTTTGTTTGCCTTTAGCAGTTTAAAGCTTAGTTCTGGGGCAGGGACATCTGAGTTTGAGTCCCAGCTTTATGCCTTACTGCTTGTGCAATGATGGCAAGTCACGTTGCCTCTTTCTGTTGCCTTCTCCTTATCCATGCTCCAGGAATGCGCTTCAGTCTTCATAGAGTGTGGTAGGCATTTACTACTGAGTGCCACATTAAGTAAACACCCAATAAATAGTAGTTACTATTACTACTTGTCTATTCCCTCTCACCCTGCCTCTGGGGACAAAGGTTCTGCAGGCTAATTGTAGATTACAATTTGTATGGCCTCTGAGTTCTGCATTTCTAGTCTTGTAATTAATAATAGGCTTCATGATCAGGGCTCATGCTGGTGGTTAAGCTGCCCATTTTGAGGCCAACCTGGCCACAGTTCCCCTCGGACCCTTGTAAGTGAGGATGGCAGCGAGGCTTGTACTGACTGGCAAAGTTGTGTTTGTTTTTTAATTCATGAAATTGAACCAAGGTGTTTATAAACTAGGTGGGAGGAGAATGGTGCTAGAAATAGGCAACAAATAGCACTAATGATACTGAAAACCGAAACAACAATGTGCTGCCTCCTTTTATTAGTAATGGTTTCATAGTACCACTTTCTGGGAAGAGCTGGTAGCCAAAGAATAAACTAGAACATTTTCAGACCAGGTGTTGGGACCAAAAAGGATTTGACCACCCTTAAGAAAAGAAAAGCTAAATAATAATATTACTATTATTATTTAGCTTTTATTTCGCTTATTATTTATTATTATTTAGCTTATTATTATTTTGGTACTGGGGATTGAACCCAGGGGCATTCTCCTAGTTTCCAGCCCCCTTAAGGAAGTATCTACAACACAGCCCAGCCATGGCTGTGTCTCCAGTCTTTTAGAGATACATACAGCTTCGTTAAGAGGCTGCATCTGCTGGGCGTGGTGGTGCACGCTTGTAATCCCAGTACTTTGGGCGGCGGAGACTGGAGGATCCGGGTTCACGGCCAGCCTCAGCTCTCTCTCTCTCTCTCTCCTCTCTCTCTCTCTCTCTCTCTCTCTCTCTCTCT